>JAOEHV020221482.1:0-26294 GCA_025447995.2 Isaurus tuberculatus | reverse complement strand
TATAAAGTCCAATTTTTTGGATGATGTTGTGAAATAAAACAGAAGTAGTAGGTTTTTATTTATGTCTTCTGAAGTGAATGAACAAAACACTTGAAGAAAATGTTAACCGATTCTTAAACTTAAGAGAAGATTCTCAAGCAGTAATCACGAAATGTTTTTTAAAATTTTCTTTGGTTGAAACTTTGTCGGGTCTAACTGGTTTTTCTTGTTAATTTAAGTTTTAATTTTACTAGTTGTTGTTACCTGTCTGATTGTATGAGTATAAGTAGATAGTAATAGTTATGGTCCTAAATGTCACCAACTTGTCCCGCTCTGAAAGACAATTATTTCCTCGTTAAAATGACGGAAATATTAAACAACCTTTCGTCAGAAGAAGCTGAGACCGCGATCAACCCACAAATTCGTTTGGTTTCCCGCTTTGATTGATGTCAAGGTTTTGTTTTTTGTTTATTCAAGTTGCGTGTTAAAGCATTCCGGAAAGATCAACCACGTTTTGGTTTTCATTTCATTTCTTCTAATATTTAACAAAAATTACGAGACATGGAAAAAACTCAATACTCTTTATAAGCGGAAGGAAGTTTGTATTCATGACAAAAAACGGGACGTTCTCAAAAGCGGGTTGGTCCGGTAGTAAACTAAACGCAATTAACAATATAACATCCTGGTTCAAATATACTACTTACCGGAACAGGAAGAACTTATAACAGTCGTATAAAACCCTTCTATTCGGCTGTGCGTTTCTAAACCGTCGAATAATTCAGTGCTATGATTCACGCTTCACTCTGACTTCTTTCTTGATATCTTATCAATTTATTTTTGTATTTAATAATATTAATAAAATTATCAAAAGTAGATAAACTATAAAAACATTACGGTTGAAAAGTAATATCATACCCGGCCGGCTATAAAAGCTAGAAATAGAATCAAGTTTCCAATGAAATTTCCTTGAGGCGTATTTTATAACCTTTTCACTGAGAACTTCTTCTTGGCAAAAAGAGCGTTTTAAAATGAGTTTAAATCCGTAGTTAAAACAAAAGAATAAAGCAAGTTTTTGAGATTTTTTTAATGCGTCTTATAACGGAAGCGTATTTGACTGGTTCGTTAAGAATTGTACGTTACACAAAAATCGAAGGGAGCTCCATCTAAGAGAAGTACAAGATGGAGCTTGAGTACTTGTAAAAGCTCCGGTTACCGAAAGCCGCGCAAGTGGAGAAGTTTTTCAAACCAACCTTTTGAAGGGAAAGAAATTTTAAAATCATCAAAAACAGTTTTATTTTTTGCCCTTTGTGTCCCGCTCAAAGGTTTTTAGCATTGCGCTTACTTGTACAAACAAAAACACTTTTATGTCTTTAATATGTACTTTATGTTTTCGATTGAATGAGAAGAAATAAACATCTTCTAAGATTTTAATTGACGGTACTTTTAGTTTCATTGATACCTGTTTATGATATCAATTTGAATGAATGAAACTAAGTGTTGAGGTTGGGGGGGGGGGAGAGGATTAAGTGAAAAGTACAAACAAAAGAAAAGTAAATGACTTTAAGTTGTTGTTTTTTTTAGCAGAATTAGTATTTTCAACCTCATCAGTGCGTCATGGTACTATAGTAATGACAATCCTGGATTCGGTGGTCAGCGGTTACACCATTTTAATAAAAGAAATTTGGTGTTTTAGACAGTGTCAACTTGCTGTTTGTGGGAGATGAGTAGTATAGCTTATCAAGCGGATGTATTTAAATGTTTGCAAGGATTTTTCAGAAATGTCAGACAGTATTTTCTTTCCGTTCTTAGTGCATCAATGTATTATCTAATTGCCTACCGACAGAAGGTCTAAAACGTGTGACATATTTGAAAGTCCAAACTTCCTCAGTTTTACCAAAACTTTTTTTCTTGTCTATGGGCAAATAAAATATCTTTTAAGTTCTCTTTGTTCTAAATTAAAATTATAAAGATAAATTAATATAGTTAAATTACTTTTCAGTTTAAATATATATATATATATATATATATATTTTTCTTTATTGTAAGTTTACATTTGAAAGTGTACATTTGAGTTTCCCCATTGTACACCTTTGATTATTAGTGGTATCAACCCCTCAACTATGTCTACACTGACCCTGGCCACAAATCTTAACCCAACAAAGGGAGAGTGGTACAGAAACTCCTAACCTGATTGTTCACTGGGGAGCAATGAAGAAAAGGTCCAGGGACAACAGTGTGTGCGGCATATAAACTCGGATCAACCGCATAGATATCAGGGATTTAACCACTAATCCACGAGAAAGCAGACGCCGTCGATGCTATACACTCTTCCATGTTCCATCACTTTGGGACTTCATTATTGAGTCAAAATCAAAGTAAACTACATTTGGGTGTTGAATTTTCCAATTGTCAAACACTAAGGGAAATCAAACAAGTTGCCAGGGAAAAAGCGCAATAAATTTCAGTTATACAGAAATAAAAGACATCACTGATTTACCGCAAACGCTGTTTGTTTTATTCTGTGTTCTGTTGCGCGGCTATCATCACTGCCTTAATTAGGTTAATTCTTCAAATAGCTGAACTGAAGACGATTTTAGAAAACTGATGGGCGTAGGTAAACTGACGAAGGTATTTTGTCTATTTTTAATGAAAGGTTATTAAGTTAAAACTTTTGTAATTAGATTAAATAGGCATTTTTATTTACTTTCCTGCGGGTAAAACCAAACTTTTCTCCGACATCATTGGTAGTGATGATTTACTGTAAAGAAAACCCTTCAAGAAAGCTTTCCCTCAAAGGTAAAATGTGGTGTTCATTACTAGTTTACGTTGGTGTAGGGTTGTTCAATCTTTTACAACTTACTCCTTACCTTTCGTGAAGATTAACAGAGCACTTCATTTAAGAAATATGCCTTTGAAGGACGCCCAATTTTCCATGTTCTTAATTAATGAATTGTGCAACTTTTGGAAGCCCTTTGAAATAGTGTTAAGCCATTACTGAGAAAACAAGGGATCACGAAAATGCGAACTTTTACATGATTTCATCGCCGACCCACTGCAGTCTTAGGATCGTAAATGTTGAATGACTGTAAATTCTTTCATAGAAGTTGCGGAACAGATAAATCAGCTTTATCAGCGAACAGCCGATGTGCATGGGGAAATGCAACCGATCAACTGATAAAGGTTCATTCAACTAAACGTTTTTTAAAAAATGAAGCTTATATACTACAGAGTTAAACTGCTAAATACACGAAACCTTTTCATTACAACCAACGCAAACTTACCTTACTTGGTAAAGTACTTATTTGATGAAAACAAGAAGCCGTTTCTCGTCCTTTAGTAAACATAAAATGTGAATTGGTTTCAAGGATTTGTGCAATTTCGATTAACACAACATCAGCAATGGACTCCATTTAAAGTGCTTTAAAACCCAATTAAACAATGGGGTTTCATGGCATTACGTAACAAATAACATTAAAGAAGAAACAAATACCTCTTACTAAACTCCTCTGCATTAATACCAGCTTTGCATTGCAATCAAATGTTTTGTTTGCCTAAGTTTTGAACAAACGCATTTACACTGTGCTTGTCAGAAACCGAATAATGATTTGCCTAAAGGTCTATCAGCATATGTAGAGATTTTATCAAACGGTAACAGATAAAAAGCATTCAGGCTGCGAATAATATAATTGCGGTCAATTCAAGTAAATTTTAATTCAAAGGACATGATGTGTATGTTGAGCAACATTTTTTGTGGCCTTGAGAAGGTCGCACTCGTCTATTAGTGGCATTTAACTTAACGTGTGGGAGGAGGGAGCACAAATTACCGTGACTCTACATTTTGTCATAGTCTTGTCCTGACTAGGTCACGTTTCACACGTTAAAATATTTTGTTGAGAAATAACCCTTAATTATTATTACTACTTGATGAAAGCCTTATGAATTCAGTGTATATTTATAATACGTTTAAAAAGGCGGCTTTGTGAGGCTAGAGTAAATGATTTCAATTGCATGCAACCTGGTTTCATCGATATCTATAATGATCCCCGCGGTTCGCGACTGCTTAAATGGAACTCTTCAGTGGATCAACAGTAAAATGTCAAAAACCTTTAGCGAACACGAATTTTATTTGCAGCAAAGGATCGCCGCTCGTCATATTCTAATAACCAACATGTATTCAATATTTGATGAATTTATTTTGAGCTATTAGTACAAAAATAAATATATCAATACCGAGATATACCTTCCGGACTAGCCAGAATTCGTTCTCGTACTTGTGAAAATATTCAACGCCCAATGGACTTACAACCTTTTCACAGAAAATACCTAAATGGGTTTTTTATAAACTTGTGATAAATATTCATATATATATAATGATTTGAAGCTACTTCTGTCTACAGCACAAATAAGAACATATTTCTATAATATGTTAATTGAAAGGAGTTAAAAAAATGCATTAGTCTTGAGACTAAAAATTGTAAAAGAACATGTAAAAGTTAACTTAACAACAAAGACTCTAGTTTTGATTACTTGATTTTTTCCTCGTGGTACAATAAGACAAAAAATATTTTTATGCGTTTTTGTAAAAGTGAAACTTTTGATCATCCACGTTCTCTTTTTTGTGGTAATATGACACCTAAAATTGCCTGTAGGAGTTATTCTATTTTATTCAATTGTTCATCAGCATATCGTAAAAATCATATATATAATTTACTAAGACCTAATATAAGAATGTGGAATTGATACAAGAGTTAGAAAAACAAACCAAAATGTTACCATTGGTCAAAAAAGAACGCAAAAGCTTCTGTTAATATTTATAAAACAAAACGCGCACTTTTCAACTAATTTTCTAAAAAATTAAAATAAATTAAAATGAAAAAAAGTTTTTACCTACACAGTAACCAAACTAATATATGAAATATCTATTAATATATTACTCTGTACGTAGAAGTAATGTATGATGTGAACTTAAAATGTATGCAAAAATAATTAAACATGAAAATAAATATAAATTAATGTTTGCTACGCGAACAAAACTGAGTTTTGGCTGAGTGTCTTCCTTCCATAACGTAAATCTCAACATCCCGTTGTAACTCTATGTTTAACATAGTTGGTACTAAAAAATGTTCACAGACTAGTACACCCCTAAGGATCGAATGCAGTCTATCATAATTATATGGATTTAGGTTTTAACAGCTCCATCAGTTTTAAAACTGAATTACTACCTTAACACAATATTAAATTGTTCCACTAAAGAACGCTTTCCAAAGTCACTCAGTCCTTCTTTCATGCAAGTGCATTATCTCTCTTAAAGCCCAGTCCTTTTCTTTAAATAAAGTAGACGAAAATTCCTCTCTCATATCTTTCGGGTAACAAAGCCAGCCTCAGAAATTTTCACTTCTGTCATAGCTAACTCGTCAAATTTCCCATCAGTACTCTCGGGGAAGCTTTCAGCGGAGCCTGCTATTGGTGATCTCACATCTGAAAATAAATAGGAACAAAAACAAGGTAAGTTAAAGATGAAAGATAACAATTAGCAAAGCTTTAAAAATCTGGTAAAATACTAAATCCTTTTTTGATGAAAGGTTAAGATTAAATTTTTGGAAAGTAAACAACTGACCCTGGATTTTACCAGCTAAAGAGGTGATTTGGGGTTTCTAAATCTGAGTTTAGGATTTGGAAATATCAGAGAAACTAATTTCAGTATTACTTCACATAGAGAAAAGATTAGGTAAATTTTCTATATTTGATGGGATAGGTTAATAAGCAAAATTTGTCACTAGGGCTTCAAAACCGCAAAACCCTGACCTACTCAAATTGTATCTATTGAAGAAGTACTTACAATCTGTGGATGAAGAGTCTTGAGATCGACGGGTGTGGCATCTTGTGTAAATCAAAACGACACAGAGGATGATCAAAACAAATGATTCGCCAACCAGTAACCCGGTAAAGAGTTTTGTTTTTGAGTTACTAGTGTCTAAAAAAAAGAAAAAAGAAATATTCAATGTTACGCAAAATTCAAAGACCTTCTTACATCTGTCTGATTTAAACCCACAATCGGATTCAAAAGATATTTTCAAGTAAATTTTTAAAAAGCGAAAACACAATAAACCTGTCCATATTTGGCCAGAGTCTATAATATGTATGTACTTCCTGTACTAGGCCTGTTTTCATGTGAGCATTAACTTGAACCGGTTGTCAACACCATAAAAAGAACAAATAGTTTTAAGACAAGAAAGGATTGGAGTCATTTATTTCAACTTTTGAACCATTTGATGAAATCCTTTAAAGTGACGATTTATTTTGTTTGTCTTGAATACTAAAGTGATTGGTGTTATTAATTTTAACTTTTGAACAAGCTAATTAAACCGCACAAAGTAACCATTTTTTTTGTTAGTCTTGAAGAGTAGAGATGATATATCAGTGAAATTAGTTTTTGAAGCGAAACCTTATAAAGCTGCCATTCATTTTTACAAACCTTAATGTACAAGGAAAACTCCTTTAATTCAGCAAATTTGGCATTTTATCATTTTCATAGTCGACTTCAGAAACTGGTTATATGCTTCAAAATTGATAAAGATTAATTTTTATTTTTCAATTTTCAATTTTACAATGCACAAAAACAAATGAAAATGTAATTTTTATACTATAGTCTATACACCGTTAAAAGAATGTTTTATATTTGATCCTCTTTAAACAAAATCAAGTATATAGCTCCAACTTTTTACCTCCAAAAGTTAAGTTTAAATACACAAGCAATACAAGTGGGGTTAAATTCCTTAAACTTGAGTCCTTTTTAACATTTCTTGAGTCACTTTTCTAGTTTTTACTAAAACTTACCGCTCGGTCGCCTGCCGGTGTCTGGTTGTACAGAAATACTTGGTTGTACATTCATGTTTAAACACGAGCACGTTTTGACATCAAAAACTTTTCCTTTACGTTTACATTTTCTTGCCTCTAAGCTCTTGTTGCAGTCTGGGACACATCTACAAGCTTTTTTGCTCCATTTCTGAAAAGGAAGATGTAATGAAACCACACCTTGTTAGCATTTCCCTCAAATTCATTTTATATGTTAATGCAGAGTCTATAACCTATATATATTGTATCATTTATATTATTTATATTATTTAGTACGGTAATTTATTTACAAAAAAAAAGTAAACAAACCTAGAATAAACATCGTACTAGCTTGAAACTTTTGATCTGTGCTTACACTTCATAAGATTAGTTTCGGCGGGAATTAAAAAACACAACTTTACTTTTTTCGATGGTTGATAAAAAACATAAAATTTTCTAATTAGAAAATAAATGCAAAGAGCAAACGGACCTTTATAGTTGTACAGCAAAACGTGATGAAAGGTCCATTCTTACCTCTCTCATCCCGCAAGTTTCCGGTGGCTTTGCACATTCGCATTCACAAGTTCCTCGGTCCCACTTATGATCCGCTGAGCAGCTTCCTTGAGGTGGATCACTATTGTTGAAAAGGCATTCACATTTACAGTTCCCTTCATTCCAAATTTGGTATTTGGGATTACAATCTTCTGGTTTGGCAACACAGCTATGTCCGCATTTTGTGTGATTTCTTTCTTTTATCGTCTTCACTTCACCATTACTTTGTATAAAAATGTTAATTTCTACTTCATTGTACTCGGTCGCAACGCACTCTCTGACCGTGGGCTGTGTCGTTCCACACGACCCTCCGCAACGATGAAGCATCACAAAATAAGGGAAGAAACGATGATTAGGGTGATCCAGTGCTACAAGGGTTGGTCTCGCCCGACAATACTCGTTGTCCAAAGCAGCTGTTCCTGTAAATGTTTAATACAGATATTATTATTAATAGTAATTACTTAAATAGTTACGAACTCCAATCAGTACTTGTCAAAATCAGTAACATGCCAATAAAATCCCATCGGTAACACAAGAATCTTCAAGTGTTTTAAACCGTTGTTTAGCTTTCAATCATCGCTCAATCGTATTCGTTCTTTAACATAATAATCGAAATTCAATTAACGTATATGGACATGGCAATACCTTGAGGAAAATGAATAATGGGTTATGGAGGCTTCATTAATAGCATTAATGAATATTAACAATAAACTAAATTAAAGTTTATTGCTATATGTTCTATAGGTTTTTCGTTTTTTTTCTTTATTATCAAAAACGTTAAAAACTGACTCAATTACAAGTGTTTTAAGTATTTGGTTATATATTTCAAGAAGTCTTTATGTCGTTTTTAAAAAAATGTTTTCCTGGTTGTTCGTCACAGAAATTAATTTTCAAATTAAGAAAGTTAAACAGGAATTGAAAAAGATGTTATTTTATTCGTTATCTTTTTAAGTGAATACAACACAATCAATGGGTAATACATTATTACTATAATTATTTATAAAAAAAACAACTTTTAAAAACATTTTTTTCTTAATTCTCAATTAGAGCTTATAAAAAATTGAACGTTATTTATACTACTTAAGTACAACTATAAAACCGTTAGTTATACTGTGAGGCCTTGATATTTTCCAAAAGAATTGAAGTTAGTCTCAATGTTCTGTCGTCTTTTGATGAACAAATTCGGGCATAGGAAAAAGTTCACCTCACGTCGTGTTGTTTTTGATTAGGCCAAGAAGCAAACAAATGATTATACCTTATTACCATATAACATACCTTTTAATAACATGCATGTGATTACAACAAGAATAAATGAGTTGATAAATAAGTTTTCCATCTTCTTATCTTTGTTCTTGCTTGAAATTTCTTTAAACTGTTCTTGTACGTCTTGGTTCAAAAGTTAAATATTAGACGTTGATCTGAAAGAGAAACGTAAAAATGAAATCTGAGAAGCCAAGTAGTCTCCAAAATATCACGAACTTTTGACTGTGTAATGTGATAGAAATGAGTGCCATCTCCAAAACTGTCACAAACCGTATGCAATTAAGCTTGCAGTACTCCTGAGCAGAAAGCAGATTTCCAAGGTACTAAGCCTTGGATAAATTGTATATTTTAAGTTCTTTTGCAAAGCTTGAAAAAGTCAAGTCTTCCAAAAGACAAAACCTTTGGATCAAAAAGCGCCCAGCTAGTAAATAACGAGTGAAGCTCGTTTTGATAATTCACGAAGTAAAAAAAGTAAACCTTTTCAATATCCTAAAATTTTCGTTTCTTAACTTTAAATGGAATAAAAAGAGATCGAGGCACAAGGACAACAAAAGAAACCAGTGGCACCCAATGAATTGCGCAAGTGATGAATACAAAGAGCTAACCTTTTATGAGTCACTAAAGTTCGTATGTGCTCACGCTACTTCGTCGAAGTTCTTCGGTTTGTACTGAATGAATCAGCCTGAATGTTTCGATTTTAAGCTGTTCGGTCGTTTCCTTCGTATGTAAACGGAAATAATCAAACCCGTGATGATTCGAGCCCCCAATGCCTTGGCAGAACAATATCACAGACTTTCGTCATTGAAGAGTGACGTGATAACACAGCGAATCGAAGCTATTTTGGTTTCTTAATAATAATTACGGGACAGTCCCTGACAGATTACTGCAAAAAAAAGACAAACAAACATAATTCGACATGAAACACTTCCGCGAACGCCTCAACATGAGGCTCGTCATTTCTCCGTCTTGAAAAAACAAAAACATTTTTAAATGATAGCCAAATGTGAAATTGATTTATTCGTGGTTTGCATTTTTTTTCACGGTTGGCTGCCTCCAGTGACGAGTATTCTGGAAAAGCAATATATTGAAGTCGGAGTTTGAGTTTTAGAAAAGTTTCAAGTATATTACGCCATTAACGCGCAATAAGTGAATAAACATTTGCAGGATAGTTTGCTCTTATGCTTTCTTTTGTAATTTTTTTATATTAATCAATGAGAAAAACATATGAAGTTATGAAAGCATAATAAATTTATATCTCCGTCACTACAGAGCAATTTATTGACTTAATCAAAGCTACTGAATAATCTCAAGATCAGTCAGGGAAAAACGAATTTAACAAAGAGCTGTGTTTTATAACTGAATCTAATTTCAAATGTCGTCTTTCGTTTCTACTGCTACGCTATCGTCCTTCTTTTAAACACTGTTCAATACATCCGAGACTTTTTAATATCTTTTCAATTGAACTAAATTCAATGCGTATTTTAACTAACTATGAAACTATGTTAGGTTAATTGACTAAATGTTATTCATGTGCTAAACTGAGTAAACTTACATAATGGCTCGGCGTCACAACAAACCTGCTGGGTGGGACAAAAAGCCCCGAATGAATTGTTTCCGAAAACGAAAAGTTAACCAGCTGCATCCACTGTTGGCCAAGAGAATTCTAATAATGAAACCTACTAAAAGAAGTGACTTCTCAATTTGGAAGTTTTGAAAGATAGATTCAGTAACAATGAATAAACAAACATTAAACACAAAAGTTGAAAAATTCGGTCACAGTTTTCAACAACTGTAATTTTTCTAAAAAATACTGAAATAACTTAAAACAATTTAGGTGGAACTGTTGTACTACTACACTTTTTTTTTTTAATAAGAACACACTTAATAAGAACAGTGAGGCTCAAATCGCCCGAAAAATAAGAACAAATTAAGAACAATTTGAGGCTGAAATGAAAATTAAGAACAAAATAAGAACAAAATAAGAACATTGTGAGCCTCAAATTGTTGAAAAAATAAGAGCATTGAGCCTGGGCAAAATTTTACTGGTTCTTATTTAAAAAAAAAAGTGTATATGGATAATTAGTTTGTATTGAAACCGTAAAACTTGGAAATTTGTGTTTCACTGTGTATTACTTTAAATATTCGGTACTGATTAAAGAAAACAAACTCTTTATGATCTTCCTTTTTCTTTATGTAACTTGCTGTTCATAGCGTGATGAAACTTCTTTTAAAATTAAACTAGTACTTAGAATAATATTTGGAATTGAGATTGTTTCATTAGTAAATTATTACACTTCATTTAATGTACGTTGTTTCAAGTTCTGGTACTAAACGTTTATAATTAATTCGGACATCATTAAATATTAAACTCGACTGAAAGTTGTTCACTATACGATAGATCAAAATATGATTAATCTGAGTTTCAAATCAAAGCAGTTTAAAAGGCTTTAGTTATTTCCGATAGAGGTAGATAAGTTTGCATGCCTTAAGGTCGCCCGGCTGTCTTCTCACGCAGTTCTGATCAGATAGACGACACGAAAACATGAACCATATCTCATTTCAAATATCAAATAAAGCTAACGTCTCTTGAAAGATGCCTTGTGTTTTTCTTTTTGTGCAACAAAACAAGCATAAAACTTAAATGGCCTTTTCATTATTTTATTATCTTTTTTTTTTTTTGCATATTATGAAAATTTGTCAGCATTCAGAGCGGAGTCAAAAAGGCGGCAAACTCGCGCACTTGCGGTGCGCCGTATTGCAAGAAAAGGAACTGAGCGCGAAATTTGTTCTAGTAAGGAAAGTTCTGTGGTTGATGTTGTTTCAATTGCGGAACTGTTTTAATTAGATATTCAATAACTCTTTTCTGTATAATAAGGATGAAATGTGCATTCTTCTAGAAACCATTCTGCTAAAACCCTTTTCCGCTTATTCTATTCGAAAATAACACAAAAACAGCTTGAGGCAATCGAAAACAATTTTGGTTTTAATTGTTACTTCTCCACAAGTCAGTATGTATGTAATAGATTAGCAAGTTAACTGCAAGGTGCTGATTAAAGTCTCATGAAAACTTATAAAGTTGGCCTTTGTTTACAGGACGTGTTAGCAATGGGATTGATCTTTTTTGCCTACCCTTATAGTTATAGCTTTTCTTTATTGAAACTAAAATTGAACGAAGTACGTTTCTGTATTTTTTTGTGCTAAGCAAAAAAATTGATTTAAAAGTTACACATTATTTTATGTTCCTTACTGATGATTACAAGATATCTTGGTTACTTATTATATAGTTAATAACCTTGCCTGAAAACGGTAGAGAGCTTAAAATTTAGTTTACCAGTTTTAAAGTCCCGAAAACGCATTTTATTGGCACTTCAAAACTAATCTTTGAAAAGTAACAAAACAGTTCGAAGTTGTTAAATAGATTAAGATTTGCTTTTCCGAATTCCTTCCCTTGAACCAAAATAAAATGACGATTTTAAATCAACTTCCTTTCAGCTAAACCTAAATTAGGTGTTGCGTTTCAAAATAATCTTCTGCTATGACATAGCTAAATATGGATCGGAAATGGCTAGCTATGTAAACGAATTATCTGATCCTGTTTTCATAGAAGCCCAAGAACCGTTTAAAGATGAAAAAACAGTATAAACGTAGGAAAACGTGAGAAATTTTGAAGCTCTGACGTTGAAATTACATGCTGTAAGATAAAAAACATAATTAAAGTTACTCTAAAAAAATAGTTTTTGTAGAGCCGCGAAGGTACTCAAAGAAGTGTACTTGTTAACCAGTTTTTAAACAATCAACTCGGTTCAGTGCTAGCAGTGGTTTAAAATAAGACTATTATGGTCATTGCCGTTTGTAAGGAGCTGACATTACAAGCGTTATAGCCCTTTGGCAAAACAACTAGCCCTTCACTAATGATGCGACATTTATAAAAAAAAATTTAACTCGAGCTTACTAATTTAACTGTTCTATAAGAAAAAAGTTAAGACAAAAACTGAATGACCTTAACTGAAAAAAAAATAGCCATTTTGCGAGTTGGCGTCAAAGTCTGGAATGGAATACCGGACCAACCAACCTTAAAAAATTACCTAAAAACTTTTTCAAAAATTGTACGTTGGCGAAAAAATTAAAGAGCGCCAAATTTTTCTTAGAGCACAAGCCTTATAAAATCAAATTTCAAATTAACATGGAGCGCAGAAGCAAACTTTTTAGTAATCTTAATTAACAGAATTTGATTATTTTTTGCCTTACTTCATGTGATATACTACATAAATAGCGGACATTACACGATGGCGCGAACATATGAAGTTTATATCTTCGAGTGGAAAAGATATTTCACGAGTAAGCGCAGGTCACTCGTGATATCTTTTTTCCACGAGAAGGTAAAACCTCATATGTTCGCGCCAACGTGTAATTTTCTTTTTATTACATAGATATGAGTGTTTCGAAAATAAATAAACTACACTAAACTGTTGTTCGCTGAAAGATTTGATGTATTCGTATGTGACTTTTACAAATCTCGCCATTTTGACCCGACTAGTGTTTTGACAACGCGCGCTGAAATGAGCGGGAAAAACAAAGGAATGACGTCAGCGATATCTTCACTAGTCCAGGATATGGAAAATATGTTACTCGCATCCCGGATGTAGTTTCATATGAAATCTACGAGCGGCGTATTTTACAGTAAAACGTAACACTCATATATATGTCATAATATGGAATTTTCAGTTGAACTATTTACACTATTTCATTATATCATATTTGATAAGTCTCCATGCACTGAATGTATTAATGTTGCATTTTTAATGTCATCAGATGATAATCTCTTATGTTAAATTTTGAAAAACGAGCAAATCTTGAAAAATGACAATTCGCTATCAGTTTCAAAGTCTATCAAAAATAATCATGTTTAAATTTGCACGTAAACTAAATATATAAAGCAATCTTTTCCAACTCATAGCCTTTGATACACTTTGATGCTTTAATTGATGTATTTATTGTTTTGTTCTGTTTTGTTTTTGAAACAATGACAATTTTGCTCTCGACAAACCAGCGTTTTTGTTTTTAGTCGTTCTTTCAGTTTTAACACATTTCAAGTTTTGTTTACTTATTGCTATTTTTGTTAAACATTTTCCATAACTTGTTTCATTAGTTTCATCATGGTGTTCATTTAAGTTGCATCCTCATGTTTACTTATTTCTAGTTTAACTGTTCGTTGAACTTATTAATGAGATATTTACTGAACCAAGTCTAACACGAACAAGAAGTTTTTTGTTCTTTCTCTTTCTGCAACAGTTTATACCAGTATGTACAAAAAGTTTCATTCCATTCTTTAAACACTTACTATACGAAATAAGATAACAAATGAACTTTTAAAAAAAAGTTTGGCTTCCCATCAAAATCTTTATAGCATAATTTACTCTTTATAATTTAACTGCATGTTCGATATTAACATGCATTGTTAAAACGAAAATTGCCTAGTTAAGCAGGTTAGTTTTTTGGCTTATCATTAAAAATAGTGACTGAATAATCTACAAAACACACTACACAATATAGCGAGTTTGTTCCATGTGTGTAAACAGGTATATTTGAACGGCATGCGACTAATACTTGATTTTTATTCACAATGTACAATTATTTTTAGGCGATTAATTCTGTCGTCAATCTTTTCCTTTGCGACAAATTGTTTCTAAAAAAAACGGCCCACGTTTTGTGGAATTCAAACCACTAACTCAACATAGTATGAAAATTCAAAAACTACCGTTGGCTTCCTTTTTTACCAAATATTATTACCCTTTCTAATATCAGCTTCAGTTTAATTATGTATTCAGGACTCAATTATATATAAAAGTAACCTTCACAAATTATTTCTTTAAGCAAAGAACTCAAACAAAGCATGTCCTCCATGAAAAAATGAAATTTACATTTTGGTTTTGTTTTTACATTTTGTTACACTGTGTTCAGATTGTAGTATAACTACGGAAAAAGAAGAAATAAAATCGTTCTTCTCAAAAGGAAGTGGAAACTCTCAGTCCCTAGCTCAGAAGCTTTTTTTCTAAGAAGGTTGATTTCACTCTTTAAGACTTTATTTCTACATTTTACTTCAAACTTTATAGTCTTAAAGAGAACTTGCAAAGACTACAATTTTATTGTATCTCAAAAAAGTTGGATGATAATGCGTCGGTATATATTACTGGCTATGGTTCAACTTAAAATCCTTATCGTTGATATATATACAGCTGAAAAACAGCAAAACAAGTGCCAGGCAGTCAAGAACACTGGAGCCTAGAGAGATTCTAATGTATAATTTAGTGTTAGTATAACTACACTTCCACACAAACAGTATTAAAATATAGAGACTGTGAATGAAAAGACCGCGTACGAAATGCCGTGCTACGTAGGATCCGTGAGGACCTATCAGTCAATACAATGCAGAAATACAAAACTGGTGAATAAATGACTGATATACTACGTTAAAGAGAAACTTGTCAGTGAACCAACATGATTAAGAGCTCGGTTGCAAATTCTGACTTATTCCGAGCTCTTAATCACTGTTGGTTCACTGACAAGTTTCTATTTAACGTATAGTATTAATATCTCGTTGAATATATTTCTTTTTTAAAAAATAATATTAACGTCGCGGAATATTAGATTGAAATTCTTGCGATATTCCCCGTGAAAAGTGTACAAGGGGTTGATGTTTCGAGAGTTAGTGTTTGGTCATGTTGCACTACCAAAGAGATATTGCAGGTTGAAAAAAGTCAGCTCTTTACATTACCAGCTGCGATGTTTATTAAACTTCGACCTGGAGTTGCCTAAATGACAAGCCGTAAACCCTCATTTGTATGAATCTGTAAACAACCAATTTATACTTCACTTTGAAGTTTTTAGCTTAATATCACTTAAAAAAAACTGATTTTTCTTAGGTGAAACCTATAACATGCATTTCGAATTTAAAATTTAAGTCGTCAATTTACTTTGCTACAAAATTGCTAAACGTTGAAATCTTTATTTTGGCATTCACAAGCTACTTTAGAAAGAATATATATTTTGCATGACTACTTCAATGTGTTTGGAGAAAACCCCGTCCTTGATTTCAATTTCAACGCTTTCATTTTCTTTTTATAAACAAACCAATTTTCCCTTCTACAAACAGCGCCCAGTCACCTAGGCGCAACGTGATTGCGTGCGTATTTTCAGCTACTCGTGAGCTTTCGATAAAAATATCACTTGACCTCTATATTTGACGCAATATGTCTGATTTTATATTTCGGTTTCAACACGTGCGTGGGTTCTAGACACCGCGACTGGCAGTCGACATGAATACAATGGCATAAATATTACATGTTTACAGTTATGGTTACTTAATTCTAAGGTCATTGTTTTTTAAAAGAATGAGAAAGAACAACCAACATGTTTTGATAAACGTTGTTTTGAACATATTGCGCCAAGCCAGCATGACGTTTGCTTATTGCTAATTTCTGTAACTTCCTAAACTCTGTTTTCATGAAATGACGTCAAGTTAAGTTGCTTCTAGTTTTAAATAAACAAACAGTGAACGAACGACGACTGAGCCTTTGAGGACTTATTTTTCTGAGTTTTTTACTCTTTCCGATGAGTTTTTTAAAGTATAATTTAGTAAAACTTTGTTAAAATTCTTTTATAAACGTTCAAACGGTTTGCAGGGTTGAATAATATTTAGGGAGTCTTCAAGATGAGTAAAACGAGCGGTGTTTACAAAATACTGGGGGGAAAAAACGAGAATGAAAATCAGTTACTGATCAATTCTAATATTCAAAGCAAACCAATTAAGGGACTGAAACTATTTTCTGCATGGGGTAACTATAAAACACTCCCTTTAATCTTCCTTTAAACCTTGAAATTAGCTCAGAGTAATCAAAAGTAAGACAAAATTTTCTTTTTAACGTTGGTCGTATAGTAATAATAGTAAAAAACCTAAACTAGCTCAAGTAAACGTACGGAGAGTTGTTTCTCTGTTTTTCAACTTTAATTGCAAAAAAACCTATTGCCTACTGATAACGTGAAAACCGACTCAAAATTGTAATTGTCACGACTGAGGCTTAACGAAGCCGTTTTATCGCAGTTCGCGTCAAACAAGCTCAAAGCAACAGTTAGTTGTGAGAAGTGTGACGAAACTGCCATTCTGAAGGAAAGGTCTATCGTTTCTGCATTTTTCCTATGAGATCTCTAGATCTTAATTGTGGCAAGTTTATATCCTAAATTATGTGCACTTTTTTTCAAAAAGGAAAGATGCCTAGAAACTGTGTCTGAATAATTATTTTAGAAACTCTATTTATCGTTTTCGGAGAAACCTTTATATTCGTGCAGTCTTGTTTTCCTTAGAATTAAGAGTCAGTTCAAAAACTCTTTTAAAACAACGGTCCTTATAATTGAAGAACTACTAATTTTCTCGAATAAATCTATGTATTAAGTTTAACAGGGATTTGACGTAAGGTACCCGTGTCAGGTCTGTAAAGGCGGGTGTTTCTAGAATTACTCATTTGTCAGAATACCCCTAGAAAAATGTAACGATTCCAGCGAACAAAACAATTTTTTCTTGATCAAGCGCGGCATGTTCGGTTCAGTAAAACAACCTTGAGGTCCTTAGTCTTAATTAAGACTAGTCTTACATCTACTAACCATGGTAGTGTACATATGAAAATGAGAGGAGAACTTAAAAAATTTCAACGTTTTGCAATTGACTTCGATTTTCGATATCCGGCTTAGGATAACCGGGAAATAAAAGATACAAGCTCTCGTGGTTCTTGTTATATATAATACTTGCATTATCTCCGGTACATAATAACTGTACTAATTGAATAGTTAGTTTTTAAAAAACTATTGAAGTACTTCAGCTAGTAAATAAAACATGTGATTTAATAAACACTAGGTTGAAATGATAAATCATCACCGTAAGATAAGTCAGAAGTTGACGTTTCGAGCGTTAGGCCCGTCATGCAGAGTAAAATACAAGAAGGGCTAACGCTCGATCGAAACGTCAGCTTCCGATGATTTATCATTTCAACCTTGAGTTGCACTAAAGGAAGTAACTGACACTAAAACTGAAACTGAAACTAAAATCAATGATAACTAGATGAGCCGGAAACTCCATTAACTGCATGTATGGTCTGAATCTAAACCAGTAATCCACAAAGGGAAGCCCAATCACCGTGGATGACATCTTTGAAAGAACAGTCGATTTCATGTTGTTTTCGGGAAGAGGTTTTAAAATTCATTTTTACACTAAAATCTAAACTAATTACTTTTTTCGTGTAAACGATTTGTACCAACTACTTTGAAGAGAATATATATGTTTACTTGGATTGTAAACTTCAAAGATAATATTTATAAAGCAAAACCTGTGAGACAAGCAAGAAAACAGTAATTTCGATCAAAGTTTTCCCTGTTCTACGGTTACTTCAGCAGTATAGTCTAAACATCTTGATGCAGTTTAGAAGTAATTTCTCAAGTTCCAAGCTGATGTTGGTAAAATTTTTAACAAGCGTTCAAGTTTGTTGAGAATTGAATGATATCCTATAGAACGTAGTAGATTTTAGTTTTGGTCGTTCGCTTCTTTGTGGTTTTAGTTTAGAGGTTTTTTCTCATGACAACTTGTGTCTTTCGTGACATCTTTGTTAAATAGTTAGACTTTTCAAGTTTTCGTTTCAATGTAACATGTTTATTTTGTCTCCACTAAAACTAGTTAGTATAATTACGCTAGCTATAAGAAATGCCCTGATTATTAACAGATAATGTAAAAAACAGTGAAACAAAAGGCTTTGTCATAAAATAAGTATAGGAAAGTTGACAAACAACGATAATACATTTAAGAAACTGTATTTCGATCGGCTACACCGATCTTCATCAGGTTATAAGGATACTTTACATAAACATGAGTAATATATATTGGGAAAACGAAATATGATGCGGTAAAACTTTGTGACTATTGGAGATAGAGTAATGTAAAATAACTTTGATTTAAAAGTAGGACGGTTTTCAGGAAGAAATATTCTTATTATTCTTATAATTTCGCCAATGTTTCGATTGCTATACACGCAAACTTACCTGCTAATCTTTCATTTTTTCTTCTCTGCAATAGCAAATACTTTGTTGAACATTTTTTTAGAAAAATTTTTAGTTGTTCTGACAATAGGCTAGCCAGCTTCGAATCGAAACATCACTTTGTTATAAAATTTTCAACTTTATTGTCTAAAATGCGTTTTGTATATAATTTCTGATGACTTAAAAAAGTCATTATAAATAGCAAGTATGGCTAACAGTAACAAATGCAAGAAATCCTGATCCTAACAGATATACCATGGATTTCCAATTAAAACAATGTGCGTGTCTAAAACTTTGCTTTCAAAACTATTCAAACTGGATAAATTTATTAATCACCAAAAGATCAGTTCAAAAGATTATTAACGTATCAATGCATAAGTCCATTCGTATCTAACTTCGTCCGCTTACAAACATAATTTATAAAGCAAAGTTTTGTTGCATTTTTTTTGGCTTGATTTGAAGTTTTACTGTAAATGTTTGTGATGTGTGAGTTTTTCAAAGGTTTTTGGTATACTTTTAAAAAATGTCTTTGTGATCGGTTCTATTTTTTTAAATGCTAATCTATGAACGACCAAAAATTATACATTCTAACCAACGCTGAATCAAACTGAGATATCACAAACGCGCTATGCCACGACTGCCTAACATGCTCCTACAAACGTGGTCTTAGTGCTCATATTAGTGACTGCAAGTTACTTAGTAGTAGAACAAACGAGCAATCATGATTTATTGTTACCTTTCAAGTTATAAATTACAATTATTACTCTTTTATTGTTCTTTCTTAATACATAATTTAACCTGAAAAACAAAAGTCATCAGTCTCGTTGCAGCGTATTTGTGTAATCATTAACCTAATCTCAATTAGCTGCAACAATTCAATACATCTTCTCTAACCCTCTCTTCTTTTAAATTTCATAAGGCGCAGTGTTTTGGGCTACCAATGAACAAAAATCAGACTGCAGTTAGAGTATGAGACATCAAAAGTTCTATACTCATTGAATATAGTTGTTACAAAGCGTTATTTCAACATCTCAAGGTTAAATTTTTATAATCAAAGGCGTTATTCGTAAGCAGTGTGGGGAGGTAACGTTTCGAGTATTTACTCTGCATGTCGAAACGTTAAATTCTCTCATTATCTTTATCACGAGAATTCTGAAAGAGACTGAACGTTTGACTTGTCTAAAAACGCGTTCAAAAAGTTCAGCAGAATGACGAAAGCTCAATAAAAAGAGACTGTGGGATATGTATAAGCCGGGGAGTTAATAAATAGTTGGGTATTTTTCATTTTATGTAACAGCCTTGTTCATTTTGATTTTTTTTTCAGTTTATAAAGTTTCTTCGTTTATGTTTACTGTCTAATCCCGAACATAAGTGCAGAGCATGGGGCCTCCAGTCTTGCGCAACGACCCCTAAACTAAAAGCTCACATCCGATTTATTGTTGTACAAAACCTCAACCTAATATTAAATGTATCATTTCATATGCCAGCGCGATTACATCATCTGCATGAAAAAGAAAATTGAACACATTTTTCATTTCTTTTTCTCTTAAAGATTAATCTCAATCTGACTATATATATACGACTACGAGCAGCTTTCTCGTCACTTGGTTTTTTCGTCACTTTACAAATCCAACCTTTACCCCA
Organism: Isaurus tuberculatus; assembly: GCA_025447995.2. Classification (NCBI taxonomy): domain Eukaryota; kingdom Metazoa; phylum Cnidaria; class Anthozoa; order Zoantharia; family Zoanthidae; genus Isaurus; species Isaurus tuberculatus. The sequence goes on along the minus strand of JAOEHV020221482.1, from coordinate 5,942 downwards.
AGATAGGTCGTCTACTAAACTAGTATTATGGACTTTAGTCATAAAGATAGAACATTAAGATCTAACAAAGTCAGTTTTCAGTAATCTGATAGTTTTCAAGTGTTTTATTAAAACCATAAAGTTTTTGTTGGGAGTAAAATTGTTTTTAATTCTTTAACGATTAAACTTTTAAAGTATTTGTTTAATATTCTGATTTCTTACACTAAAATGGATGTAGAAATATTTAGTAACCGTTTAAAAAGAAAAAAAAGTTTGGTCGAATAACTTTGCAATTAAAATATTTACAGAAATCGATAAAAACTTTAGCTTGAAAATATTTTTTGTTTGTTACGTGCTTTGTTTTTGCGTGCTCAATAATAGTGTCGTAATTATATCCATTGCGTAGGAGAATGTTTCACTATAAATTTGGGTTACAATAAAATCACAACTTGAGAATCAACTAAATTAAGAATCTATGTTTTAACGCGGATCCCACGTAGAGCCAGTAATAACTAAATGGTTTTATTTTTTTATGGCGGCCCATTTCAGCGCTTCAGGAAATACGTTTGGCCGGGAGAATGAAGTAGTTTTTGATCCGCTAAGAGGTTCATAGACATTTTTCAAATGCTTTTCTGCTTAATTTAACAATTATTTACCTGTATCCGTTGCCTTCTCTCCAAGATACGATTGATGACCAAAGAAGCAGAGGTTAAAGTCCAGTCATCATTCGTTCATTTTCTTCATTCCATCATAAATTTGATTCAATTTAGTTTTACGTTTTAAAGACTAAAAACACTAAGCTGAAATTCTTGTCTGAAAAAAATCCTTTTTTTTTGCTTTCTTAATCGCAATCTCAATTTTAAAAAAAAACAACAAAAAACAAGACTTAAAAACAAAAGCTTTGGTTAATTTTGGCTATTTCAGATAAAATAATCAACCTTAAAAAATGATGACGGTTCTTTGCAAATTGTTTTATTTCCGAATAAAGCTACAATTTCAAGGAAAACGTGTTGCATTGCAGGAAAGCAGAGGATGTGTTGAAGTATCTGAGATATCAGCTGAATCAACGGATTTTGTTTGTTGCACACGCAAAAAGCAGTAGCATAAATTGTACAGTAGTATATATAAAATGACGCAACCTAGTCCAATGTCCAACTCCGTGGCAAAGAACTAAACAAAGCACAATATTGATGATAAGACTCCACAAATGTTTTTGTTACCGAATATCCTAGTTTTAAAACCATCACGCAAGTGTTCATCTTGTGTAACCTTGCGATTAACCCTGCACATTGTAGGACAAAAACACTAAAGTTTTAAAAATATGCAAAGAAGATCCTTAAAACATAAAATTAGGATCAAGAAGAAAACGATGATTTAGTTTTTGTGAATTGGCAAAATATTTTCTAGTAAAAATTGTGCAATAAAATTTAATGCTTAAGTGACTTCTCGAAATACTTAGGCAAATATCCAACTCGGCGGTATTACAAAAACGTTTTATTACAACAGTTTGAATTGATTTGGAAATGGATACTATGAGATGTATTTCCCAATTTTCAAAAATAGGAATATTTTTAGAAAAATTATAGGCTAAATTTTTCTTAAAAATGCATATATACATATTTTAAAAGGAGATAGTCTTACAAAAATACTGTATATCCAAAACTTTGGTTTCTAAATAAGAACAAATCCAACAACTACGACAAACGCAATTGATATCCTTAGTTTGTGTATAGTTAGTAGAGTTAAATGGTTAGGAAACTTGGTGGCTTTCTTTGTTCTAGGTTTTTGTTCTCTCTTTCCCTATTGAAATATGACGTTGACCGTGCACACAACATAAAACAAAGCAGCTTTGTAATCTTCTTTGTAGTTTTCTAAGTTTCATAATCAGTTCACTCTACTAACTTTGGTTTGTGATGTGATAAAAAACATATACTCTGATAACAAGAAGTTTTCATTTCTTACATTGTGGCATCTACATTTTACTTTTCCTTGAAAAGAGGTTGCACTTTTAAAATACAAAAATATTAAAACAATTTGTTTCAAAGTTCTAAATATATATTGCAACAACTAACCTTATCTTGCAAGGTTAAAGTACGGTTATTATGTAACTTTTCCTTTTGTTTAAACAATTAGAAACCTGAACTGTTTCTGCTATGACTCAGCACGTCTAAAAAATTTATTCAGTAAGAAAGTTTTCAGCCCTATTCACTCTATGTTTTCAGTATCTACAGCCTATACAACTATAAACAATCGACCTTTCTGCAATCTTATTGGTCAAGAAATCGAGAAAGGAATGTGAGATGAAAATTGATAAAGGTGGAAAGTAAGGAATGTTAGTATGTCTGTGTCATGTCTAAATAAGGTTAAAGGAGGCGTGGAAAGGTCTATTTATAGTAACAAACTGTCATAAAATTGTCAAAAGATATAGCCATAAACGTCCACCTTCCTTCTTTTTTCGTCTGCATTCCTTTCTCGATTTCTCAACCAATAAGATTGCAGAAACATCGCCCACAGTGGTATATCCTACTAATAAGTATCCCTGCATTCTAATTGGCTTATCTACTAGGGGTCTATTGCAATAGCTCAACTAGCGAAAGGCGCCAGGTATTTCTTAATTTTCTTAATGTTATTTTGTCTTACTAGTTGAGTTTTACTAAAACACTACACGTGTCAGCCTCATGCACTCTATACTAAAGTCTATAGTCCATACGTTTGGCTCTTTGCCTACTGGGCTATTGACGGTAGTATTAAGTCCATTCGTCCTTCAAGTCTATTTTACGCTACAAACACCAATCAAAAAATATAAAATATACGATATTATGAGGAGCTGAAATGTCAAAAACGAAAACCTTGTATCTACTATGAGACCGTTCATTATTTATGCCACGGGTTGGTACCGAAGAGAAATGAAAAAAGGCAATTTTTTTAATCTACCCAGCCCTGGGAAAGTTATAAAAAAAACTTACCCAACCCCGTCAAGAGTTTGGCAAAAAATATAAAACTTGCACAAACACAGTCAATTTATTAAAGCACTGTGACAGTGTATTGATCAACCATGACGGTGTAGGTATATTTTAATTTCAAGAAACATACAAGATGGCTCTGATGTTAAAATGTGTTGTGTCTTTTCATTTAAATATACCACTGGACACTCAGTTTGTCCTAGTATTGATGCTGAATAACCAGAACTATACTGTGTTCTTTACCAATTTTTTTTTCTTTGTCAATTTTGATTTATTGTTTAAGACATACTGTATTGCATTAAACAGTCTATGAGGCTTACTTATAAGTTTTTTCATTTATAATTGTAATAAGATCACCAGCAGTCGTGGTGGTGGTACTACAAGTGCCAGTGGTACCTAGTTGCAGCAGAAATATAATTTGGTAGTATTGATAATAGTACTGGTAGAAGAAGTACTTGTACTACCTTCATCACCAGTATTATACTAATAATTATTATGCTTTAACCCAACTCTGCAAAAGGCACCCCAAATTTTATTTACCCAACCTTTGAGTAGGTCCAAAAATTAATTAACCATCCCATTTCCTTTGGTACCAACCCGCGGCATAAATAATGAACGTTCCCTAAAAGATATATAGAAAAAGTATTGAGTTCAGTTGCGATAATTTATAATCATGACATTATAGTTAACAGTTTACGTTTTAATGAAAAACAATTTAGGACGTAACTCAAACTGGTTTTGCTCCAACATTTGACACTTATCTCAAATTGGTTTTGACAAAGGAAAGGAAATTGAAGAGGCCAGTATCGTTTTTTTTTGTTATCCTATCACGTTGGCTTTCAACTCACTTTGTATAAAAGGCCCTTCTTATATATTCAATAAATAATAATAAAACTCAAAACTTGATTAACATGTTCTCCCTATAATTCTGTCTCTCTGTCTAGTGAATCTAAGCCATCTGAACCATTGCTACTGAGTCTTTCAATTCCACGGGTTTCAATCGCTACAGAACCTGCATCCGAGCCCTCCTTGTTGCCAATACTATCAGAGTTTAACATGTCCATAGAGTCTTGATTGGCAGTCTTGGTATCTACAAAGATTTATAATATAGATTTGGTATAAGACTCGCTCTGATAGGTCAAAAACTGCTATATTTGAAAATTAGACTATGAGTTCTAGTTAACTATGAATCAAATAGTCCACGAAGTGCATATGTTTTAGTACTGATAAATCCACTCACAAACTCTCCTCGACGAAATGATAGTTTTTAATAGATTTAATAGATCAAGGGTCGGAAGTATTACAGTGAGTTCAGAGTAGATAAAACGTAAAGAAAAGAAAAAAATCGTAAACCAATCAAAAGCAGTTTCAGCACAAACATGTCACAAGCCCGTACGCAGGGGGGGGGGTGTGCAGGGTGCGCACGCACTCCCCCAACGGCCGTAAAGGTCCGCAAAAGTCCACTCGATTATAAAAGTAATGAATAGTATATGTTAGATACAATAAGTTCGGCGTTCTAGATTCTGCCATGAGCTCACATTTTCATTAACCCTTGAGATAACGATGAAACTAGTTTGCTTATGAAAACAATGTGTCCAGCACAAAGAATGTTTTTCTCTTACTTTTCAAAGCCTTTTTAAGGAGAGGAAAATGTATCGGGGGGGGGGGTGGTTCCAAATCGTACAACCTAACCGAGGTAATCCAAGAATTCGTTTGATTTTGTAGTAAAAACACTTTCGCTGCCAAAAACCATGGTCAATGACCACTAACATGCTGCGGAGCGAGTCGACATTGAATGAATCTCCGTTCTTTTGTCTCATCGACACATAAAATATCTGCAGACATTTCGAAAGCTCCTCAGTTTCTATTTCTTTACTTGGTGTTAAGAACAATTTTTGGTTTGAACACGATTCTGAAAAAATTTAGAAACAAAAATGCAAAACTGAGCAACATTTCTTTTTTCATTCCAATTCATGTAAACAGCGTAACTTAAAAACTAATTTTATTACCTAACATTAAAATCTTCGTATCGTTTTTCGTTGTTGCTTTTGTTTTGCCGGGGATTGCACTATTTATCGATTTTAGTACTTCTTCCTCTGAAACATTGCAAAATCGAGCAGCCATTGTTTTTCCTTTTGTGAAAAACTCCGGCTTTTTCATTACTCACCATCTATTGCTGACTAGGAAGTCAGTAAGGGAGCCAAGCGGATTGCAAAAATCTTATATATTCCACTCAACTCTTGACATGTCTTCCTTTTTATAATGCTGTCTTTCTTTTCTTTCATGTAATGTTGTAAATATTATATTTGTAAAGAGTATAATTCAATAAAGATTCAAAAGATTCAAAGATAAAGATTCTTTAGCTTCTTTCCCATCCTCTTCTTTTCTATCTTCTTTTCTTCTCTCTCATTTTCAGTCTTTCATATGCTTAACCTTTCCCCGGCTACTCGGTTTTTTTTCTCTTCTTTCCTGTTTTAACTTCAACCTATTTTCCCTATCTTATCTAAACTTGAATTCTCTACTCTTTCATTTTTAGTCGCTTTTACTCTCTTTTAATTCCTTACTTCCAACCTTCGCTTTTCCGAAAATTTGGAAATTTAACGACCCTTAAAGATTACTTACATTTAGTGGTCAACTTTATCCGAGGACGCCGCTTCTTCCTCACCCAATGGACAAGTGCACATACGAGCATAACGATCACACAGGACTGGAGCACTAACAGTGTGACGTACATCCGGGCATTCACAGAAGCTTTAACATAATAAGAATAATATATTAACGGTATAAATAACAATCATATTAACAGTATAAATAACAATCATATTTTAAAACAATATGAATAACAAAAATATAAACAATATCAATAACAATAACACTTTTATCGATGTTTTTTACCGATCTAGCTTTCAAAAAGCAAATACACTTTTTTTTTTATTAAGAACCAGTAAAATTTTGCCCAGGCTCAATGCTCTTATTTTTTTCAACAATTTGAGGCTCAAA
>JAOEHV020221381.1:0-12911 GCA_025447995.2 Isaurus tuberculatus | reverse complement strand
AAATACTCAGGAAAGACCCAAAATTGAGATTCAAGAATAAAAATGGGACCAAAAATTTCGATGCATATACACTTTAATACAGTAGGGCACTGAAAAACAAAAAATGTGTAAAAACAATAAAAAGTGCCGTGAGACACGGCATTTGCTTACATTTTACCGTCAATGAAAACTTTCCATTTTTCAAGTAAAAAGACAGTTATTCGTTCCTTGAGTTTATCTTCAAATCTCAATACGTTGGGACATTGAAAGCGAAAAATTGTAAAAAAAGCAAGGAAAGTTATCAACTGAAATGTATTTAATCTAGACTCATTTCCTTAATGAAAATTAATATGATTATTGCTGTTGTTGTTGTTGTTATTATTATTATTATAATTAATATTATTATTATTATTATTAAATATTTGCAATTAGAAGAGCCCGCAGTCCTTTTGTAACCGGAAGTCGTTTCATTCCTGTGACGTGAGTAGTTTGCCTGGTTCCCAAGCTTTGTGAAAAATCAGAAAATTTTAATGTTGTACTTAGTTTAAAATATTTCGTAATCATGATTGATGCAGATATAGCAAAAGCTACCTCAAATTATGGTTCGTTACAGAGACACTTGGATGAGGGGAACCCGTTGGTTCAATCAGACAGAGCGGTACTAAGGCAACCCAAAGAAGAGCGAGTTATGGCCGTTTTTATCGCCACTTTCGTAGCAGCCTTTGGGCCTGTTAGTTTTGGCTATTGTCTTGGATATTCTTCTTCTGCTTTGCAAGATTTGAATTCTCCTTCACAAAAACCGTATTTAAGCCAAAGTAAGGGCTCGTGGTTTTCGGTAAGTATGTTTTTAATGTGAAAATTTTAAAGTATGAAAAAGTTTAAGTGCATTGCGTGCTGATACAGAAATTTAGGATATGGTCAAGATATGGGGGGGAAGGGGGTAGGATCGCATTCCATATATTATATATTATATTTATCGTGTGTACGATAATATAAAGAGGCGCTGGTTTAGAATAAGAGCAGCACCTGTAAAATCTTTCATTGGGTGAATGCTCCGATGATCCATGGATCATAACCACTGACTGTCCATTCTCGATTATCCAATTTCCATAATTGAGAATCACAAATCCGGACTTCTTCTGACGAAGAGATCAAAATGTCAGTATGAAATAATGGATTAAAACATCTTGATGTATTTTAGTATTTTTATTAAAAAACAAAGTTTCTCAGTTATCCCATACATTATATTAAAAAGAGATTTTCAGTCTGCCTTATGTATTCATAATTCATTTCACCACATTTAGCCTATGGCTTGTTAGCCTGGTGTCAAGTTTGTAAGTCTCACCTTGAGAAGCAATCAAAGCCCTTAGATTTATTTACTTTTCTGATTTAAAAGAACATGCAGTATCTTTACCAAAGCCAGTATTTTACCGTTGTTACAGTGAAGTGACAGGCCTACACAACATCACTTACAATCACGTTTGGTTTTCTTTGAAACCCCCATTTTTTTGTTTGTTCTTTAATTTTGTAAGTTTTTTCATTGTAACTAGTATTGCATGTAATAAATGTTGTTGTTGAATATATGGGGTAGCAAGAAAATATTGCTGTATTTGAGCAATAGTTTTTCACTAATCTTGCTTCCTTCCCAGTCACTTGTTACTGTTGGTGCCATGCTAGGAGGTCCTGTTGCTGGATATTTAGTAGAAGCTCTTGGTAGAAAGGGTGCAATAATGAGTTTCACAGTTCCTTTTTTGGTTGGATGGTTATTGATTGCATTTGCCAAACATGTATCCATGCTGCTGATTGGCCGATTTATAACTGGCGTTGGCTGTGGTGCAATATCACTAGCTGTTCCAGTAAGTACATAATTATGAGTTTCAAACATTTTAATACTTTCAAATAGATTTTTTTATTCAAGAAAAATTTTAAAACGTTTAAGGTTGTAAAGATTTTTTCTTTGAAAGAGATGTATGTCTTACTAAAATACTTAGTCTTAAGATTAAACCTTGAAATGATTTTATTTTAAATTGTCTGGACGTAAGATCCTATCATAGTTTTCAACTAAAGACAGATGATTGGTTGTTAAAAGATTTGGTAGCAGTGTTGGTGTAGGTATTAAGATCTTTGTCTTCTGTTGCTACAAGTTCCCTGATTCGAACCCTCAGCTCTGCTGAGATTTGAACATCTGTATTGTTTGATCTTTTTTTCCCAAAGCTAATTCAGCTTTCCATCATTTTGAAGAGGGTAAACAAACCAGCAATGAATTAGTCAGTGCTCCTACTATTTGAAAAACAGAACATCATCCACTTAACAATAAAAAGAGAAATAATCACCATCTCTGACGAGTTACTATATTAAGACTCATCAAAGGATAAGCTATTTTTTCCAAACTACAGTCCATCAAGATTAATCTTTAAAAACCATTTATAATCAATAATCAATCACAAACATTTAATGTGATCGTAGGAGCACAAATGATAAGAATACTTTGAGACATACGAAAAATATTTTTAATCTCAACATGTATTTACTCTTGAAAATGGCATAAGATATGCCGAAACATGTTGAGATTAAAAATATTTTTCGTATGTCTCAAAGTATTCTTAAACATTTAATGATTAATATATTTTTCTTTTTCTAGGTTTACATTGCTGAAATTGCAACAGCTCGTCTTCGTGGTGGCTTAGGAAGTGTCAACCAATTAGCAATTACACTGGGCTTATTGTTTTCATATGTAATGGGGTATCCTTTAAAATGGGATTGGCTTGCAATTGTTGGAGCAATACCGCCAACTCTTCTTGTTATCCTTATGTTTTTCATGCCAGAAACACCACGGTGGCTGCTTGCACACAACCGACGACATGAGGCACTCAAATCTTTGAGATGGTTACGCGGAAATTATGCAGACATTGAGGAAGAGTGTTCTGAGATTGAATCTAATTTAGGTAATTATTGGGGTCCCCTTTGTTTTAAACAACTTGATTTAAAAAAAGTTTGAAGTATAATTAAAGAATACTTCAACATTTTTTAAAATAAAAGTTTTAATTGAAATCAACTGTTCAGATCAACTAAGAGCTCCTGAAGAGAAAACAAAATTGACTAAATCTATTGCATCTAACTTTTAGCTTTGCCCAGATGAACAGACAAAGGACCACCAGAGTATAGATAGATCTGTTCTGGGGTTTTGTCAATTAAAGGCTAACTGTATTATTATACATATAGTAAGTTCAATTATCATTTTTGTAACAAGTTTCAATAAATTAAAAAGCAAAGTGGTGACTGAACAAATGGAACAAGGATGAGGCTTGAAAATCAAGAAAGTGACTTCAAAGAAGGAAATTTATTAATTTTGAAATAAGAAATGAAAAAGGAATTAAAGAAAAATGATAGAAAACAAGTATTAGCCTTTCTAGACAGTAGAGTGTAGTACTGAGTAATTATTAAGTATGTCTACCATAATGTACATTCTATGATTTGAATATGTAATTTAGTAAAAATTTATGGTTACCATCAAAAGTAATTTAAATAACTAGACTTAGCAGTTAAGTTAATTCATTGAAAGGGTAATCCCCAGATGCATTTAGCACTGATTCTGGTCATCACAAAATTTTCAACCCTTGAGTTGTCTGAGTTATACATTAAAAGTAATTTTAGTTTGAAGAAAATTACAACAGATATTTGGCACAAACTAAAACAACAGAATTTAATGTTCTACTTCAGTTTTTTAAATGTTTTCAGAAAAATCTCTCATCATATAATTAAAACCAGGTGTCGTAAAATGTGTGTTTATTTTTTATAGATACCAGCAATAGAATGTCATGGAGAGAGTTCTGCAAGCCGTCACTCACTAAACCCCTGATCATAGGCATTGGTCTGATGGTGTTTCAACAGTTTAGTGGTGTAAATGCAGTACTCTTTAACTGTGCTTCCATATTTGAATCTGCTGGCTTCAGTGATCATGAATCAAAAAAAGTTGCTATCATTATTGGTGCTGTCCAGTTTGTTGGCACTGCTATTGCTTGTCTAATCATTGATCGCTCTGGCAGACGTATTCTCCTTTTGTCAGCTAGTGCTGTTATGTTCATTAGCCTTGCTGCCCTTGGAATCTACTTTGAGATCAGCCATTTTGTTCCTGCAGAGAAAATCAGCTGGCTATCAATAATGAGCTTGATTATATTTAATTTGGCATTCGCATTAGCATGGGGCCCCATCCCTTGGCTAATGATGTCTGAGATCTTCCCAACAAGAGCTCGTGGAATTGCTAGTGGAATCACTACATTGTCCAACTGGCTGTTTGCATTTCTTGTAACAAAGACATTTGAAACTATGATGAACAGTATTACTAAACAAGGCACATACTGGTTGTATGGTGGCTTCACGTTTGTATCATTCATATTCGTTTTTTTTATTGTGCCAGAAACTAAGGGAAAAACCCTTGAGCAGATAGAGGCATTGTTTCATTCTGGTCACACGTCTCAGTATAATTGCATAGATTCTAATGAAGAAGACTGAATGAAATAATTTGGCACAAAATTTAAACAAAAAGATAGAACACAAACCAACAGGTTCAAAAATTGACCCTCAAGCTCAGCTATTAATAAATTTAATATATTTACAAGGCAGCCTAACTGCCCAAGAAACCTGTGTTGATCTCCAGATTATTTAACTTTAATGCTAGGACGAGAGTCTTTGACTCTCCCTGCACAGGACACTGATCCATCACAGTTTGATTCTGCTATGGCAGGTATTATGATACCTTATTTATAAGGATTTTGAAAAATAAACACAGTGCAACATTTTTTTTTCGTTTTAATATTAGTAGCAATTTTTATTTAGAAATGCAGGAGAACTTATAGCTTTTGGTATTCATAAAAGTAAAATATTTGGAAGAAGGTTTCAGAATGTAGGCTGATTTGTTTTATTTTAGCTTCTAAAGTTCAGGTTAAATGTTAGTTTTAATAATCTTTTTTACATTTTTGGAATACTTTTTAGTGGCATCAAATATACATGTATGTAAAGATTTAATTTCTGGTTTCAGAGAAAAATATTAGTCCATGTATGTGAAGATAATATATTTTTAAAATAGTGTATTTTATCTTTCCATTGTGTTAGGGTTACTAGTTAAATAAATAGTACAAAATAAAAATCACAAACATAAGTTTTGTATTGAATGTTTGCTTTTCCCATGTTTTTTTTTTTTTTTTGTTTCTTACTGATGAGGTGTGGATTTAGGGGAGGGGCCTGCTGGGCCACAGCCCCCCCCCCTTTTAGTGGGACAGTGACTTTTATAATAGGCTTTATATTGGTGAAAAGTAAAAATATTTTGTTTATAGTCATGTCAGACCCAGTGTTACTCATAATAATTGACACAAAAGATGAAGACAAGACCACAACTGTTGCTTCATTCATAAGCTAATTCTTGTAGTTTGGCACAGATGGTTGTTCTCATATTATTTCAGATCTGCATGAGGAGGGCACTACTGTTGCCGAAACGTCGCAAACCAACGAAACAGAAAACAGAATCGGTAAGTGAAGAAGGTAAAGAAAATAATATGTTGCTTCATTCGTGTGCAGAGGAATTTTTTTTTTTGAAAAACGAGGACCAACGGATTTGTCAATAACAGATTCAAAATTTACATTTTTTTTGAGCATATAGGAACGTTTAGGCTTTCCACAAAATTAACTGGTAAGGCTTTTTTATCGTGGAGTATAGTGCAGGAGACAGAGCCTAGGCTGGAACTTTGTGCCCCCCCCCCCCCTTTCTTAAATTCCTGGATCTGTGCCTGCTGATCCCAGTATATGTTAGAAAGATATTCTTAAAACAATGGTTATTGTTGTTACTGTTTGAACAAAAAATGGTTATTGGCTGTACATTTAATATAAATCATCAAGCAAAGGAAGTCAGTTCCAAACCCTTCAACTGTGACCTCCCACTTTCCCTCTCCACTGGACAACCAACTAGCTATAGTTCGGCATAACAAACCCTCTAGAGTTGTCATTACTAGGATTACGGTAAGGCAGTAGTTTGGACTGTAGATACAAGCTTTTTTTATCAAAGGTTTTTCGTGTGATTTTCTTCTTTTTTTTTGGTTTTCTGCTTTTGAATAAGAAGGAGTGCAATATTATTGAAACATTCCTGAGTCACTGTTGTGTTCAGCCATGTTTTTGACAATCAGACAGCAATAAAAGAAAAACTAACTTCAGGCAAATTGTAAAGAAATTTGTGTCTTGTTGATTTCAAATATGCATTCTAGATTATTATTACTACAAACATTATAAGTTAAAAAACTGATAACTAGCAAATGAAACAGAAATGAGGCTAGTATAAATTATTAATATTATCTTTGAGGCCCCAAAGCCACACCCCCAGCCCCTCCTCCTCTACAGCCTCCTGGAAATCATATGACTTCATGATCATGTTCTTGTTTGGAAGTTGCTTGACTAAAAATGTGTGAAATCACAGTGAAACAAAATAAGGGACATTTTATTGAAGAATTAATAGTACTAATATACTTGTATTTATAAGATCAGCAGTAGACCCCTTTACGATCTTCAAATGTTTTTCTTTTTTTTGTGCTCGATTTAATTTGGTGCCATTTAATTTAACCACCGACAAACACATGATATTAAGCTTAACCGGAAGTCCAACAAAAAATTGGGTTCAAAAGGATGACAATTTTTTTTTTAACTTAATGGTTATTGCCATGTTGGTTAGAAAACTTTACGGAAAAAATATTTACAGCTGATTTCCAAGATAACTTCAGTACAGTAGGGCGATCCGATCAGTTAGGCTATGATATTTTAATTTAAACTCTTCACGACAAAGAACAACCTCAGTGAAAAGCCGGAGGACGCTAGTTGATTTTTAACAAAAACAAACTGTGTTTCTGTTTTTCAGAGCTGAAAGAGGTTTGTTTGGAAATATGCTTGGAATGCGTGCTCAGGAGTTTATGTATATAATGAAAACCCATTTATTGGCAAACCACGCCCTAAATCAGATGGTTTTCGGTTTGAATTGTTTTTAAAAAAACACCCTCGTTAATTTAAAGGTTTATTGTTTCAGCTTTATAAATTGATTCTAATTTTGTTTTTGTCAGATAATGCAATGCGCTTTTTTCTTTAGTTCTAAAATCTCTTCTTAATAAATTCGTGAATTGAGTGAAAACTTCAACGACATCAATAAACTATGATCCGTAAATGCCAAAGGTCATGAGGCAACACAAGATTCTGTTTTTTTCTGCTCCTCCACAAACAATGAAAGCCTTTTTGCAACATCATGAGTTGCAAAATATAAGATCGTGCAACGAATGCAAATGATAAAAACATAATGTAGTTCAACCGAAATTTTTGTAAGATCCAAAACAGTTATTTCGTGTTATCCATGATAAATGTTAGCAGGAAAATCTCAAGAACAAAAATCAACTTAAATCGCAATAAATTTACAAGGATATCAACATAAAGCCATTTGTCTGGTCGGTCGGTCACGAAAGAAATCTGGTGACTGATGTTGTCACTAAATTAAAATCAGTTCTTTATCAGAAGGAAATTGATGAAGATTTCTTCAAAAGCAAAATTGCAGTAAATTTCGAAGAATTTTTCTTAATCGAACTCGTGACTGTGGTAAATACAGCAATTTTCTGTCTCTTTAAGGGCATCCGACGCCAAATCACGCGCTCATCACTGGACCAAAACTATTCATATCGCCTGACTATGTCACCGTTTAACCAATCAACTTGTAGTATTTGAGGTTTCCCGCGGAATTTAAGCCAATCAATGTCGTCGATGATTTCAAACATGAACGTCATGTGACTTTGTCGTGTTACACAAAGTTTACGTGTCTCAGAAAATGTGTTGGGAGAAATGAGAAAGTTTCGGCGGAATTTAAACAGAAATGTTTTCAAAGATCTTCCCGTTTAGTCATCGAAAGGGCACTAAAAAGATTGCAGATGGCGGCAGGTTGGTTTTCCTCGATGTTGGTTTTGAGTGACTGTTTTAAAATCAGCCAGTTGTCGTTAGGGTAAAGTTGATAACGTAACATATGTTCGGTTTTGTTTTTTAGTGATAACGACAACTTCTTTGCTGTGCAAAGGTATGTTAAAATAATTATTTTAGTTCTATATTCTTCTGAAGACATTCAAGCTACGATAAATATTTGGCTAAAATTCGCTGGAATGAATATTTCCAGAAATCCATATAAATCATCCATGTTCGAATCTGTGATACGATTTTGCACTATTTTAAAAAGCTTGTATGAGTAATTTTATTAGAGGTAATAAAATCTGTCTTAAATAGGCGAGATAAGATTTTTGTTTCAGCGTATAATCAAGCAAAACAGGGTAGCAAAACAGCTTTGTTATGCATGGCTTCTACGAGGACAACACAACTGTTTTTGAAATCATGTGGTGTTTGTTCATGAATATTGTAATTTAAATAATTATGGCTATCATAAAAAGTTTTTGTTACGACAATTTTACTTATAGTAATTATTTTGAACCCAATAACTAATGAAGCCAAATAGTTTGCGTGATTTATATGTTCTGGCATCAGTTTGTACTTTTGCCACTTGTGGTAGCGAAAGCTAGTAACATGTACATTTCATGTCACGTAAAACCAGTTGAAATTGCTTACCATTCCGAAGCTGTTATTTCATACTTTAAAAATAAAACATTCAAAGAAAGTTGTCTTAGCGCATCGCAATGTTTTCTAAAAGAGCTGTTGGGGTTATTCCCGATCTTGGTAGTTTCGAGAAAAATATGTCGGTTACGAGGAATTTTTATATATTTTAATACTTGGCTTTTATCCAAGTTGTAAAGAATATAATAGTAGTATTTTTAGTATGTGATATTTTTCTAGTGATGAAGACACAAAATGAATCACGTTTGTTTAAGTCGAGTTATTTTGATCAAATGAATGAAACACCTTTTTTTCAAGTAGTCACACTGTAATTAGATATTCTATAAAAAGGCCGGACTTTAGTTTATCTGGCATTAGTTTTTGAGTGCTGAAGGAAAGTCATAGCATGTACTGACATTGCATGTAATTTAAAACGATTTTACTGCACCCGATGATAACAACCATATGATGAAAGCAATACATTATAAGTTGATCTTTGAAATTTTTTCATGAAAATGATTATTTCCTAGAAAAGTAAAAAAAAGAAAAACAAATAAAAGCTATTTTAATCCAGACATGAAATCCCTTCTCTCAGCAGGCTACAATTTTGAACTGGATTTAGACTTTAGACCAGCTCTCTCAAATCTAAGCTGACTCAAGGATGTCACATTTCTGCCTTTTGACTCATGTGTAAAAAGTACTGACTAGCACAAGGCTTTTCTACGTTAAAGGACTTTGTCCATTACTGCAACAGTTAATTTTGGAACTTACTGATAAACTTTACTAAATCATGTGCAGCTTAGAGTTTGCATGTGTTTCCTACAGATTAGCTACGTATGTCCTGGGATATTCAAATTCTGAGAAAGAATTAGCTTGAAACACATTAATCTGTGAAGGTCAAAATGATTTCATGTTAAATGTTTCTCAAACATTAAAATCCTAAGATTAGAAGAGAGTTACAAGGAACATTAACTTATTGCAAAGCACTCTCAAAGGTTTCCAGAAAAATTGTTAATAAAGGTTTTTCTAAGAGGTTTTCTCTTGAAATAATCAAACAATTCAAGTAAATTTTTGACATAGCTTCTTTCTTATATAATAATAAATAGTTTGTTGAAAGAATTTCAAAAAATTGGAGATTTCATAAGGTTTGCCTATTCCATGAAAGTTTTGATGCTTTTAATAGGATTTTTTGTAGATAGTTCACTAGTCTAATAGGATTAATGTTGGATTTGCAATGCTTATAAAAATGTTTTAGATGGTTACTTCATTGTGAAGTAAACAGTCTATGAATTGTATTGAGGAATTGGTTTATTGTGTTAAGGTATTATGAGGTATAAAGTGAGTACTTTTCAAAGGTTACTACATAATTGATTTTATTGTTTGCTATTATATGCATTTTTCCTTGTGCTCCATCTCCAGGCCCTTCCCTAAACTAGAGAGTTGTGATATCCGAGTGCTAGTTTTCAAGGACTCTGATGGCAAAGGAAGAACACTTTTGTTTGACTCAAAAGCAGTTGTCACCTCAGATTTTGATGCAAAGGTAAGCCTGCCTCAATCTAGTGTTTTTCAATAGTATAAGTTTGTGTAGTTTTGTTATTAACTTGAATAACCTTCTTTCTTAGGATAAGCAAAGTAACATTAAACTCAATCATGAACCTAACAAGAGGCTGGCCCAAGCAAAAGCTGTGCAGATACCAGCTGGTAAATCTCCAAGATTGTCACCAAAGAAGCTGGTAAGATTCTAGAATATAAAAGATACAGACAGAAAACTGCTATTTAGAGGAAAGAAAAATTGTGATGCTTTAGGTGTTGGTCTTACGCCAAAGAAAATTGAGATGTCGTTGATAAAAGAGAATTTATGTGGAAAGTGATCTGTGGGCTAAACAAACTTTTTGTCATTTATCCTATAGGGAATTATGAGAGCCAAGAGAGTGACTTAAATGAGTTAAAACACAGAAAGATGCAGTTTATCATCTTTTAGTATATCTTATTCGAGAAACTAGTTAGAATTCTTTACTTTATGTAGTTAAAATTCTTTTAACCCTTTAAGCCCCAAACACGACAAATGGCGTTTTGGCAAATTCTCCCAACTGAGTTCCATACTTTGTATTTGAGCAGTTTGGGAGAATTTGGCTTTTCAACTTCCACATCTTATTCCACTTGATCAATTCCAAGTTTCTCATTACCAGTTATACTATTTGGATTAAGTTATGTAAGGAGAAGTTAAACGTTGATAAATTGCCTGGGACTGAAAGGGTTAATTTTTGTTCATTGTTCATTGCTGTTCTAAAACTCAGATTATTTCTTACAGTCGCTTAGACCAAGTTCAGATTCAAAGATGTTGGGAGAAATGATATTTGGATCAGTAGCCATGACATACAAAGGCTCAACTGTGAAAGTTCATGCACTCAGGTGATTCAATTATGTCTTATTCAGTTTAGATTGTTGGATTCTAGCAGCTTGTAGACATTGATTTTTTGTATAATTATTATAACTGTAATTATTATATTTTTATCTTCATTTCCAGATCTCCCCCTCAACTGCTCATGACAAAAGTTTTTGCCCTGAAGCCTAGAATTGTTGTTCCTAGCTTCTGGTAAGAACTGGTGATGATGATGATGATGATGATGACAGATTTAATGACTTTGATGATGATATTGTTAATCTTTGGGAGGATGTTGATAATGTTACAAATGGTTATGATAAGGCAATAATGATGTTGTTGATAAAGATAATAGTTATTGCACTGATAGAGGTGATGATGATGATGATAATGATAATGATGATAAGAATAAAAATTATGATCATGATGGTCTTAATGACATAAAGAGTATGATGAAAATGAACTTAACAATGATACTGATAAAAATGGTGATGATAATGCTAAAAATGAAAGCGCTTGACTTATAAGAATCAAACCATACCACAGAGATCTAACTAAGCTCTTTGTCATTTCATTGTAGCGAGAGCAGTGAGTACCTCACCTCTGGGAGTCAGGTGGACTCAGTTCTTGATCGCAGTAGCCAAATTGAGTCAGACAACATCTCCATATCATCTCAAAGTAACAGCCCCAAGGAGAATGACACTCTATTAGGTGAGAAGACTTGATAATATTGGGAAATGATGGTCTTCTTTGTGGTAACAGTCATTTACAATTAGCAGAGCATGTGGCCTGGGAAACCCAATGCCCTATCATTCTCTCAAGGAAGCATAATTTGGTTGAATTAAAATGTAATAAAAAATCATAGGAAACATTTTAGTCTAGGTTTGCTATTTTTCTTTTGAAACAAAGAAAACGTTCTTTCACATGCACAGCAAGTGTACTGAAGTAAATCATTAGCTCTGTTTTCACCTGCAGGAGCATCATCAAAACCAGTTGCAGTTCCAGGGTCATCTCCCACGCAGATTGTCATTGATTATGATGAAGATAGTGGCTTGGCAGCTTCAAATGATAGTAAGTGATAAATTTAAGTATGGAATAAAGTATGTCTGATTATTATCAACAATCATAAACAGCATTATTGTCAGTACAATTACTAAGTACTGAAATAGTTTTAATAAACATCATCACTATAGTTAATGCAGTAGATGATTACACTTGGGAACATTAATTGATTATTTATTATCAATGATTCACCATGGACTCATCTCATCATTATCATCGTTAATCATTGACAACATCTTCCTCATAATCATTTCTAGTGTTAACATCATTTTCATCATGGTCTTCATTATTACTTGTTATCATCACCATTCAGAATCTCATCAACCTCGGCATCATCATCATCTTCACTATCATTATACTTTTTGTTGTTGAATAAAACTGTAGACTTAAAGAGATCCTAATAAATTATGTATTATTAGTATTGTTAATGATTATACAACTTTTTCTCACTAAATTTCCATTGTATATAAGGTACCAGTGGGGGAATCTCTAATCTGTATACACCATCATCATCTCCATGTGGAAGCTACCAGCGCCGGTGGATACGAAGTCAGACTACAAGTATGGATCTTAGCTTCTCAAAGAAGAAAGAAGAATCCGCTGAAGAGGTAAAATAATTATTCATCTTACATTTTTGTGTTTTAACCACATCTGCTTGAATTATACATTGTATGACAGCTGTAGTTTGGCCATCCATCCTTGTCTGTGCAGGAAAATTACAGCAGGGAAGAACATTTGGTTGTATGACAGCTGTAGTTTGGCCATCCATCCTTGTCTGTGCAGGAAAATTACAGCAGGGAAGAACATTTGGTTGTATGACAGCTGTAGTTTGGCCATCCATCCTTGTCTGTGCAGGAAAATTACAGCAGGGAAG
>JAOEHV020221282.1:0-12913 GCA_025447995.2 Isaurus tuberculatus | reverse complement strand
CCAGAATTAAGAACCAATTTTAAGAACCTAAGTAGCCTAAAATTGTGTTAACTACCATTTATATAAGAACCTGTTTAATAGGCTTCTTCCCAAAAATGTAGGTTCTTAGTTGCGGGTTTTTACTGTAGGTATTTTAAAAATGCGATATAATCTTTCAACTTACAAATGCTGGTCTACATGTTGTGGTTTGGGCATTCTGTATCCTTGCTCCAGTTTTTGCGGTAATTGTCGTCCGGGTATTTTGGGATACGGGCAGCCTCCTATGTATAAACAAGACAAACAAGAAGTTCCACAAAAATAACTTATGAACCACGTCTCTCATTAACTCACATATTCACTCTGCTTTAAGAAACAACCTATACCTTTAAACTTTAAGATAATGGCGGATTCACAGTTGTAGGACTTACCGATAGTAAACAACTCGTACAACACCACTCCGTAACTCCATCTGTGGAGAAATATAATGCTATTGGTAGAAACAACAACTGAATGAAAGTCTGGGTGCTCTTTTTATGGAACCTTTTAGATAAACAATATATAAAAGACTCACATATCCGCTTGTGTTGAATACGTTTGATGCATTAGAGACTCCAAAGCCATCCATTTGACTGGTAATCGTCCCTGTGATTGAGTTGGTAATCTTTTCATTAGTTTAAAGCATAGGCAAATATTTATTAAAAAAGAGGGAGAAATAATAAAATCTTCTTCTCAGGATAAAAATACAAAAAAAATTTTCCGAGTGTCTAAGGAGAATCTAATCAGTGACCCTTTGACTAATGATAAGATGGTCAACCCATTGAGCTGTACAAATTACTTGGTTCTTGAAGCTAAGACAACCCATGTTCTTATATGATTACGAGTCAGATACTCTACCCACTGAGCTATGGAAAATGATAGGAGGAGGAGCTCAATTAACCTGGATTTTGTAATAAAATTGGATGCTGCGTCGGTGTTTCTATAGAAACAGTTTGAAATTTAGGAGACACACTTAACTCCGAGGAAGGACTACAATCCGAAACGTCAGTATCTTTCATTCTTTTGCGGTGTATAACTTAAAAAATTTTTAAACTGGTTTTTGTAGGTATCACAACCCTTGACCGTCTGATCACCTGTCAGATTCTCTACCCACTGAGCTATAGGAACTCACGCCAGGAGGGCGAGTTCTTACATGGTTCTGGTAAATGTCGCATTGTTTGATACGCTGACGAATAAAGTCTTTAAGGTTTTACTATTGAGACACAATCTTATGACAGGCTAACAGGAGAATCAACCTTTATTAGTTCATCAGATACGATAGCCATTGACTTTTCTTACTTTTGTCTTCTTTTCGTAGAAGCCTTCCTCATGAACATCTCTTGCTAGTCCAAAGTCCGTTATTTTACACTGTTCATTCTCTCCAACCAACACATTCCTCGCCGCAAGATCACGATGAACGATCTGTTTAAAAGTTTTTATAAATTTTATAA
Source organism: Isaurus tuberculatus (assembly GCA_025447995.2). Lineage (NCBI taxonomy): Eukaryota > Metazoa > Cnidaria > Anthozoa > Zoantharia > Zoanthidae > Isaurus > Isaurus tuberculatus. Next base: position 11,447 of record JAOEHV020221282.1, on the reverse strand, counting down.
AGAAGGGCAACAAACCTGAAAGTTCATATGTTAAGTATTTTTCTACCTTCTTTGAAGCCAAGTAGGACATTCCGTCTGCGATCTGCCAAGCGAACCCGATGAGCTGTTTAGAAGTTAGGTTTGTCTTTGGTTTAATATCCGGGTCATTGTAGTATGTGTCATTCAATCCACGGCTCTTCCTCAGGTAACCAAGGAGATCTCCATGCGGGATATACTCAATAATCACCATAAGGGGCTCTGGAATAGAAAGGAAGACAGACACTTAGTAAGCAAGGAAAGACTGTCTTAAAAACCACTATGAATATCATCATGGTTCGACGTCATTTTCATCGTCGTCGACGTCGACATCGTCATTTTCATCATCATCACCACTATCACCATCACCAGTGAAGTGTGACTGATTAGTTTAAGCAAGAGAACGATAAGAAAAAGAGGCTGGTTTCAATAAAAAAACATAGTGGTCACAATTAATTACAGGGTAAAGGATAGAGAAATCGAGATCGAGAAGACTGAAAAGTAATAAATGTTAAAATAGGAAAGTGTTAAAGTCTGGCATATGAAATGAGTTACAGTAGCACCGGCTCGTGGTTATTGCTAAACTTTGAGGCACATCAGTGTAACATTGAAAAGTATATTTAAAGCACATAATATGGGTGAAAGTATGTTGAAAGTGATACAAAAGATAGTATACTACTAGTCATAGCAAGGATTTTGAGGATGGTATTTTTCCTGTAAGGCTAGAGTAGAGGAAATCCTCAGATTTTTGTTTTTTCATTTTTTTATTATCCGCTCCCATTGATAAGTAAACAAATCTATTATATAAACAACCACGGCGAGTTCCTAAAGAAATAACAGCAATGATATAAAATATATATTATCAAAAAGCGTTTTCATTTGCCATAGACCTTTATTAATGGCGACTAATTGAGTACTTTTTTGTCTGCATTCAATTGCAAAAATATTAATTGCCTCTTTAGCATCGCATGTAGGAAAAATAATCAAAACACTATTTTACGCCAAACGAGGCCAGGTGGGCAAAGTCAAATGTGGGCAAAATAATACTGAAATATCCACCATTAATGAATAAGCTAAGCCTTATGGAGAAAACTACTTTAAAATAAATTTTGAAGATAATTACAGGAGCCTATGTTGATACGGGTCTTTAGTAGCTGATCTGCTTTTTTTAAAGTTAAGAAGGCCAAAAGATCTACACAAAGAAAGAAACCAAATTAGTAGAACAAGCTCATTTTTTTACTTACCATTTTCGGTGACACAACCAAGCAGTCTAATCACGTGACGATGGGGTTTCAATTGCTTCATTAAGTTAAGCTCTGACAGAAGATCCTTTTTGTCTGAAGAGGACGCGTTTCCTTGAACAGAAAGCAGAAGATGTGAAATTGCTAATTATGGTTAAGTTTCCATTTACAAAGGAAAATAGTCACACTTTGTTCAATTTAGTGATGAGTAAAACATAAACTTTTCCTTTCATTTTAAATAAGTGTATTTTCGCCTTAAAAAACAACAGATTTGTAAAACACACCTTTCAACATCTTAATTGCTACTGTTGTTTTCCCATTTCTCCCAGGTAGACTAACTGCTATCCCCTTAGCCACCTGACCAAATGCACCTTTTCCAATCACCTTGTCTACCGTAATTTTGTCTCGAGAAAGCTCCCAAGAACGTGTAGAAAGAGAAAGTGGTTCATATTCTGGGGATGTCACCGTATTGTTGAAGGATTCTCCGGGATTTCCTTCGGATTTAATGGGCAGAAGCTGCATGTATTGCTTTTGGAATGGGAGATCTTGGTTACCGTTTCCTTCATTTACATAGCGGTCTTGTAGTCTTCTTGAAACAGTAGGGTTCTGCAATTACAGTTAGATCGAGAACATATAATATGTTTTTGAAAAGTATTAAAGTGCGTCGGCTTAGGTAAAACGCTTGGATCGATCAACTCATAGGTTAAAATATTTAGTCATCATTGCGAGTAGAGAAGAAAACTAATGTTTTGAGCGCAGCCCGTTGTTGCTCTGACGAGAGCCTTACGCTCATAACCTGAGCTTCTTAATAGATAATTGACATAATTGCTTTAAGATTAAAAGAAATAAACGATGCTATATATAAAAATCACTATAAACCTTAAAGCATACTACAAAGTATAGTTCCATACCTGTAGTACTTTTGAAGGGCTGCAAGAAAAATAAAATAATAAACATCAAAACATTGATGTTATCAAACAGCTTCAAAATAGCAAAAGAAAAATGTAAATAATGGCAATTGGTACAAGTTCTTACCTATCGTACTGCTCATGTCCTTGCTTCGAAAAACCTGAAATTTATTCAAAGAATTTTGGTCAAATTTCATATCAATTAAGACAGATTTTATACAGTTAGTCCCTAAACGGAAAAAAACAAGTCTCACCCTTCTTTGAGAGTTTCCAATAAACGTAGATGACGAGACAGATTAAAGCTACGAAGAGCAATGCGACCATTGATGCTAGAGCTGCAATAGTACCAGAACAATTACCGGCGCAGTTCGTTGATTCAGATGCTAAAAAAATAATGGATATGAATTTTAGTCTGCTGACAGGGAAGTAATCATACATTTAGGTAATGGAGTAGTGTGAAAAATTAAAGTTAATCTAAATCTAAATAATTAGGTATCCCTCCCATCTCCCATGCAGGAAACTATCTAAACTTTAAGCAGTGAATGAATGCATCCCACAGTATACTACTATGGTGAGGTTTGGTACACTTCAATTGATATACTAGACAATTTTTTTCCATGTACTTCTAATTATGAATGCACGCATATGTATCCCTTTTTACTTAAGTACAAATGTACAACTAACTATATTTGGAGTTCCAAATGACTAACCAGTTATTCTTTTTACTGGTTGAAGTGAAAGAACCTTCATATCTCCGAGTGAGTTGTTGTGATTCCGGAGGAATGTTTGAAGTGGCCCCAACGGATCCTTTATTGTTCCAGCAAATATTATTTGAAATCTTGCAATGACGCTCCCTTTTCTTTTGGAAAGAAATAGAAGAATTTTAAGGAAAAGATAAATAAGCTACCATTTATTAAGATTTACTTTATTTTGCGAAGTTTATACGTTTTGTGATGTGTTCCTGGATAGATACTGTATGAAATAACTCAACCAGTGACTACGACAAAAGACTTTTTTCCCTTAAAGCTGTAGCAGCATGTAAGGTTGAATATATAAAAAACATCCAAGCAAGGGGAAGAGTAAGTTTTTCGTTATGTCTTTCAGGTGTTGTTGTCGACAACATATATTGGATCGAAGCGTCGAAACATCTCCCTACTCTACCTAGTTGAGATTAAATCACTTGCTTTATCTACTCACGGATATACTTGATTAGTTTTTTAGCCATCAGTTTTCGATTTAACTTACTTGAAATTATGAACGATTACATCGGCCAACATGTTCGTTTTGCCATATGATTCGGTGATCTAACAAAAACAAATGTTTTAGAATTTAAAAGTAAAAAAAAAATTCTAATGTTACACTGACTACATACTAGTAAGGTTCTAAACGAATCCAATGTTTTAGTTGCCGTCTTTTACCTGTTTTTATGGACATTGCTTTACAAAAATAACAACGTAACCTCTATAATGAAAAAAAATATGAGGCAAGTTTTGTAAATGTTATCTTCCGATTCATAACTGATATTACAAAAACATCATTGAAGATTTAGTGAAGATAATTAATGGGTAAATGCATTGATGAACTTGGAAGAGAAGTCCACAGTGATACAATCATGTCATATTACCTTGGCTTATAAAATAGTCTCTTTATATAATGGTCATAATAGCTCTTTAACTAGTTTGTGTCGTCATCCGAGGGGGGAAAGGCGTTACTTAGCAAAGAATTGGTTCGGTATGTGCCTCTTAGGCTTCCAACTTTCATAAACTATTTTCGTGCCCAAGGATGACCCCTCCTATAATTTGGATCTAAACGTGGATTCCTTGCAAGAAAAAAAAAAACTCTGACACCCGAGTCCGTATTCGAGACCCATTTCGCGGTGCATATTCATGCAGTTCTTGTTAGCCCCTTAAATATATAATGAATAAAGCCCATAATTCGTGAAAACGCTCCAAAGTTTTTACAGCAGACAACTTTAGTTACCAGGTTTTTCAACAACAGTCGCAAAGACTGGTACTCTTGACTGTAGGGGTCTGCTAGCTCTTGGTTCCATTTATGATCCAAACTAAGTTCAGCGTCTTCGATGCTGTAAACTTTCATGAAAAAAAGTCAACATAGTAGAAGCAATAAAGTATGTTCCAAGTCCTTTATTAAGACGTGTATAAAACCAACTATCCACAGAAAGTCAATCTTTTATGAGACATATTATTTGCAATTACGAAGAACATGCTATGGAAGTTGTTCCAATTCCCTGTAAATAGTCTTTAGCTTTTTTTTCAAACTGAAATCTCTCAATCATTTCATCCATCTATAACCACATACTAATAAGACCAATCTTCTACACGTGACACAAGTATACTGTTTACAAATTAAAAATATCTAAAAACCAGTTCCTGATTTGATCGGAGAAGTATACAACTTGACCAATAAAGTTTAAAATTTATCATGATCTTTATTATCATTATTGTTATCATTAATATCACTGATAATATCAAAGATTAATACTTAAGAAAATCACTAACAGAGGCCGTTAATCGCTAAACATAGTAACTTAAACACTTATAATATATTCGAAAATCAGTCTCTGTTGATATGAAGGCAACTTGCATTAGGACAAGAGGAATAGACAGCAGTATAAAGAGACTTTTTTCTAAGCTTACTATTTTTCTTAGTGCAGTTAGCTCCACTCCAACCAAAAGAGCAATCACAAGTGTAGTTATCTGTGCCCAGTAACCGACAAGTTCCTTTGTTTTTGCAAGGATTCGGGTGACAAGGATCTGAAACAAAAATTCATTGCACAAAGCTTTAAAACAGCGCACATAATTCATAACAGAAAACGTTTTAGTCAATTACAAAAAAATTATCAAATCAAGCTATTATTTTCACAAGTCGCACGTTTAACTTCAAATCTGAAATAAACAAAAAGTTTCTTAAGATTTTAAACAAAAATGCTAAGCTTTAGGATGAACCAGCGCATTATTTTTTAGCAAAAATGAAAAAAACAAACAACCGCACATATGTACCGTATTTCGGGAAGGCATTTTAAAACCAGAACTAGAAAGAAATTACTATCTAATCTATAGATGCTGTAGCATGGCAAAGGAGGTTCAAGCAACAATCATTCCAACAAAATTTATAGAAGCCAAAACCACAAAATACATGGTCAATAATACATAAATACAATTTTTTGGTTTTCACTTAACGTGATAGCGGCCATTTTGTTGTACCCTCAACAAAAGAATTTTGATGATATTTTTTGTTCGGGACACCAACATGGCCCTCCTGTCTATTGTCAGTTGTGTCTCTTGGGAATGTGTCAAAACGATGGATAGTTTGGGAAACTCACGATATACATCAACTATTGTCATCTCCCTACTGTCGTTCCCACATCTGTTCTGTGTCACACATCTATATGTTCCCTTGTGGTAGGAGGATACACTCGGTATGACATAACTAGTATTAACAGTTCTGTTCTGTAGAACCGATCCATCAGTGACGTTGACCCACGTCACGTATGGTGGAGGATAACCTTCCAATGAACACTTTAACTCAACACGAGAACCAGCATAGTATATGTTATTGGGTGTAGAGGACGCTATTCTTGCTGGAACTGGAAAAAATCATAAAAGCTATCATAAATAAGACTCTTAAGATTTTGATATTAAGAAACTATGGTAATGATATTGATTTAGATGGTGATAATGATTTTAATCATAATGAAGATGATATTGAATATGATAATGTTGATGATGATGTTTATCATGACGATGATTAGGATGGTTAAGAAGAAGATGATGATGATGATGGTGATGATAATGGCGAAGATGATGATGGTTAAGAAGAAGAAGAAGAAGATGATGATGGTGAAGTTGGTGAAGATGATATCGATGCTGATGAGGAAATGAGGGATGGCGATTAAACTGATAGTAACAACAATGCTCATTCTATGTTTTGTTATTACTCACTCTCTACAAATAAGGAAGTTGTTTTATCTGCATTTCCAGCTACGTTTGTTGCCAAGCAACTATAGTTACCAGACTGGTGGTTTTTCACTTGTTCAATTCTGTAGTTAATGTACTTGCTCTGGGCCCTCTTGAGTTCTGTTCCGTCACTGTTCCTTCTCCAGATGACAACAGGTTGAGGAATTCCTTCTTCCACAACACAAGACAAAGTGACAGGATTATTTTCACAAACCATTTGTTCCAGCTGCTTTACTTTTACCCTTGGAATCAACAGTACTGTTGGAAAAAATCATTTTGTGAAATTGATGTTAAAAATTATATATTATTTTATAAAATGGGCAATGCATTTTAACTTTTGACATTTAGAAAATGAATCATGGTCATCAAGTTTACATCAGCTATCAACTGCAAGTGTGTTAAACGTTCCATGGTGCCTCCCCCCCCCCCCCCTGCATTTCATTCTGTCGAGGGCGTCTTCATATGTGTGGCCGCAGCGCCTCCCATGTACTTATTAATTAGCTACGATCACGTTTTTCATTATTTTTTTTTTAATTCGTAGAAGAACTACTTCGGTAGGTTTACAAAGCAAAAATTATCCTCACCCTGCACATATAACAAGTTACTGGCCTGTACATTCCCAATTATGTTACTTGCAACACACGTGTAATTTCCAGTTTGGTTCCTGTTAACACTGATCAGTTCCAGTGTACCATCTTCTCCTCCAGAAATGTTCACTCCATTATGGTACCACTTGTACCAGTAAACATCCGGGTTACCATCAAAGGCCAGGCACGTCAGAGTGACGTTACCAATTTCATTTACTGTCACACTGTCACCAGAGGGTGAAATGATTGCACGGGCTGGTTTATAATTATCTACAAGATTTAGATTAATTGAACTTGTTAAAACATTTCCCTCAGACGGCAAATGAACTAAAACTTTATGCTGAAATGAACAAATAGAAAATACTGTATTTTGCGGTATTTGAACTCGGAATTATCAGGATATTTATGTATTGAATATATGATTAATTTGGGAGTCAACTGGGGAGTAAGATTGACGTAGTGGTTATTACTCACATCTCCATACTACGGACCCGAGTTCGAATCCTGGGGTTCGCACGTGGGCTATCTAAGCTTTGTTGACCTTAATCTGACTCTTAGGGTATTTGTCCGATTTTCCGGTTTTCCTCTCTCTATCGAATTGACTTTTGCGCCAAAAACTGTGCCTTCGACCACTTAGACATTAACCTTTGGCAATATAGGGAGATTGGGCAACTACTCCCTGTATGTAAAGGCGTTAAATATAGTATTTATTTATCTATCCATCCATCCATCCATCCATCCATCCATCCATCCATCCACCCATCTTTTTTTGAAGATCACACATTTTCGTTCAAAATGATATCTTCAGGTTCATGATAATTTTAGCCATCTACAACATTTTTAACCATTATTGTGAATAAACTTGCAATTGTGCCTTTGTATGTAGTGTAACGGACAGTGACCTAGGACCGACTGCTAGCCTCGCTCCAGTGTGTTTTGTTATTGTTGCGCGCCATTTTATTTTTTTGAGTGCTTAGACAAAGCTACAACTTCCAGTGGAAGTAATTACTTTAGTAACGATGTTGTGAACGAATTTAGCGGTTATGTACTCAATTAAGAAATTTAAGCAGTTACGAGAGAGAAGCCTGAAAAAAGTCTTCAAAGGGATTTGAACCTGTGATCTCCGCGATACACCGTTCGCAAATGAACGGAATCACAAACTTCCCAGAGTAGAAGAGTGTTAGTCAGTTGTAGCAACAAAGTATTAATGTCTTGCCCTGTCTTCCCACGCCTCGTTTCTTATCATTTTGATCGTTTTAAACCACTAACTTTTAAAAAATAATAAGTGCTAATTACTTTGTTGGAATTACAGACTACTGAACTATAAAGTACTGGCTCTTTTTTTGAGAAAGTCATTAGCCTAATGGTAAATGACACATTTATAGTTTTTGAGACTTTTTACTTCTCAAAGCACAATTCTAAGGTACAAGATGACATAGTAAAACCGGAACTTACATTGTACAACTACAACAAATGTAGCGCTATCACTTCCAGCCTTGTTTGTTGCTGTACACTGGTACGTTCCATTGTGTTGTGACGAAGCACTAATGACAGTGAGGGTAGTACCATTTGGGAACTGTAAAGATTCATCACCTATCTTACTCCAGAACAAGGTTGGGTCAGGTTTACCACTAGCATTACAAGACAAACTGAATGGTTGACTTTCATTCACCACAACTTCCTTGTTTATTGGATTTGTAGAAAAAATCATAGGGTGAACTGCGTGGGAAGAGGTAAAGGAAAATGAAAAAGATTAAGTAAACAAACAAGTGCTGAAAACACTGTAAGGTCTCACAGCTACTCGCCTGTTACTTCAAGAACCGTTGTTTTAGATTTTCCGAGGAGATCAGTCGACGTCTCCACCTTACAAGTATAGCCACCATCATCATTCAGTGTAAGATTTGTTAAAATGAGGCTCACATTTTGTTCTTCTATTGCAATATCTGCACGTGATTTGTATTTAGGATCAATTTGCTTTGTGCCACTATGTACAATAACAGCAACGAAATTTAGATCTACTGTGTCTGTTTTTACGAATGATACCGTGGCTTTTGAAAACGTCTCACCAGCACCAAGTCCAAAAGCCCACCACAGTGTTACATTCGTTCCTTCTGCTGCAGATCTACTTTCTTCCCAGACCCAACCGTCCTTATCAACGGCATCTAAAAAGTAAAATGATATTAGATATTTTGGTTTCTCTGAACTTGAGGTCAGTTTTATCGTAAACAGAGAATTCAGATATTCTGAAGTTTTTAAATTCGAGGCACATTGACGTCCTCCCTTCTTTCCAATACAGAGACCGGGAATTAAGCTGAGTTCAAATATATTTGTATTGATTTATTTTACTAAATAATAATACTTGAATTCAAATAAAATAAATAAACCTCAAAGAGGCGGCTTTGCCCTTACTTGAAATGAATGGCTAATGAAAACAAAAGTTATGAAAAAAGAAATGTAATAATTCTAAAAACACAAATACATAAACTAAGTATAACAATTTTTATTGGGAATTCTTTAACAAGCTACATGATAGATTCGCTGTTGGGCTGCAGGGTGACTGTTAATGAAGAACGACTAACGCTCTAACTGTTTTGAAGATTAGATTAATTTTTCCATTCCTTTGATTGAATATTGAGAAAAGTTTGATTTGTTTAATTATTGTTTTGTACAATGTTTGTGTATTTTATAGTACAGTATAGTCCAGGGGGGAGGCTTCCAGAGGTTCCGGACCCCTCCCCTCCTCCTTTAACACCGTTTTTTTTATTACGTATTTATATATATATTGTGTATATAGGGTTATTAATAATAACTGAAACAAATTTAGTAGCCTGCGTTTCAGCCGATGTACAGAGTAGTTTAACGGATAAATTATCCTGGAAGTAGAAGTGTCTGCAACGCATGTTATGTTTTACTTAAAGATTGATGCAATTATTTTTCGTTACTGGACGAAGCTAAAAAAATTTCAAATACAGTAATCGTTAACCAGCCATTATATGCCGAAAGCGAAAAATGTAGTTTGACACTCACTTCCGCCTGAATAGTCGATACTAATGGTATGATCATGACTTAAACGTAAAAAGTGAACAAAGTAAATGTGTATATAGGTTTCTCAAAGTAAAACAGATTTCATAGTAACAACTTAACACGTTTACACTTTACAGTAAGAATAATTTCATGCACACAGAGTATCAACAGATTGATCATTGCTTGCTAATCATCCATTTCAACAACACGAGTCATCTTGATGCATCAATTTAAATTATATAAAGACCAAGATAATACCAATTGTCTTGTTCAAATTTAATTGAGTCAGTATGATTAATCCTAACAGTTATTTTATACCTGTAATGACAATCATTTGTAGCAGGAAGAGTGTAAAAAGCTCTACGTGAACTCCCCTGACAAACGCCATCTTTCAGAATCAGCTTCGAATTATATAAGTTTACAATGTCACACAGTTGTTATAGCGACCTTGTTCAGTCAGGTATAACACTGCATGATCCACTGCATGTGTTTTGCCCCAAAGGCCTCTGCTCTTTGCGTCCCTTTAACTGAGTTAGCTCTGTACTCAGTTAGTTCAGTTATTGTTTAGATTTACCACTTAAAACAAAAGCTCTGATACTGCGACTGAATTTCTACCGAGGTATATTAAATAAAAAAGCTTTTTCCGTTTTTAATGACTTTTGTATTGAAATATCAGAAAGTTTTGTTAATTGTTTTATAGTCGTATTGCAATACGGTAGGCCAACTACAGTGTTCATCTTGAGTAAGCATTACAGTAGATCCTATATGCCTGTTAGGCTATCCCTTTGAATATCTCTGTTAGTGATAGTTATAAAGTTTTCTCGCCAACAACGACTCAGTCTACATTAACGATTTTAAAATTGGTAATTACTCAGTGCTTAAAACAAATTTAACCGAGGTTTACCGAAATCAAGTGCCCTTCACTTGCATTTTAAGACTTTCTTTCCTTTCATTTTTCATTTATTTATAAGATTGCAATTTGTTGGAAAAGTTTGCTTAACTGAGTTACATTGTTTATGCAAGGTTTATTTCAAAATTTCTTTTCAGTCTTTTCTTTCCTAGAGGAAGGGGAAGGAGGGAACCATAAAATTACTGTGACTTATATTTCATTTACTTATTAAACTTTAACATTTTCAAAACCCAAATTTTTTTAGATACGTGTTTTGGATGCTGGATACTTTCTTAAACTACGACTGTTTACGTATCTGAGCCAACCAACCCTCGCTGTTTTAAAAAATCGTTTTACGGTATACCTTCAGGGGTGTTTTGCAACAAAACGCTACAGCGCGTCTGTTTTAAATCGTAAATACCTAAGCCCATATATTAAATTAAAGCTTATAGAGCTGGCTTTCGAACTATATACTAAATATTTTGAATTAAAATGAATTTTTAGATTTTTTACGCTCTCCAAAACGAACGTCAAAGTTACCTTTCGAAAGTTACAAATCCAAGCGATTAGTGATATTTAGCAATTTAATTAGTCTGTCAGTTTCCAGACCAAATACGCTAAAAAATGTGTCTGCGTTTTTTCATATTCAATTACAGAGAAATGTTATCGCGCTTTTTCGAATTAGGGTTTAAAATAAGTCTATAGGCTGTGCCAAAACGGTCCGTGTAAAATCAGTGAAAGTTTCCGGCAATTCTACTTTCAAGTAAAAATTAGTTTTGAAATTTCACTTTCAGGCCTATTTTGTA
>JAOEHV020221082.1:0-10449 GCA_025447995.2 Isaurus tuberculatus | reverse complement strand
TAAAACACTTTGCTAATTGTTATGAAAATGACTTTTGTCACAATATGAACACTGATCCAGCAATCATGCAAATTCTTGATCAAAGTAGCAAAAAAAAAAAACCCACACACATAATATTGTCAGAATTCAAATGAGATGATTGATTTTATTGATTAATTGTACTTAATGACTTAATATTTTCATCTTGTTTTTGTAATTTTTATTCATGCTGGTTAGAATGCAGTAACAATCACAATTTTATGTACTGGTAGCCCAGTGAATGCCTCAAGGGCATCTAGTTTAACACTGGAATTATAATAACGTAGTAATCATCACAAACAAACAAAATCAGGGGCAAGTGTTCAAACCATTTTAAAGTTTGTGGAACAATCAAATTTTCAGCACTGTTTTGAATTTTGTGATTAACAGTTGTGTTTGAGATTACAGCAATATTATTAAATTCTCTCCCACGCCGTGAAGATTTACAAAACTTGCTTGACTTAATGGAAATCCCGGTTAACCGTTGTTTTCTCCTGTCGGTGGTGGCAGAGCCTCTCTTGAATGATCTACGATGTTCGCACGACCAATGAGCTTTAAAACACCTCTTCGTATTAGCCTAAACTTCCAACAATACAAGAACGGGTTGACTAGTGAGTTCGTATACAGAAGTGTCCTTGTCCAGTACATTCCGATCCAAATAGAATTACTTGCATTATTTGTTGCTAACGGGGCAACAATCATTTGTGGGAAGTAAAAGAAGGCCAGAACAGCGACTGTGAAAAGCATGAATTTTGCAAGTTTCTTCTCCTTTATTCGCTGTTGTGCCGCTGTAGATATATATGGAACAGAGTTGACGGTATCAATGGCCGAGCTACTCTTAAAAAAAATTCCCGTGTAACAGCTGGTAGAGAGAATAAAAATTGCGCCCATTGAAAATGATCCAGATATCTTTCCAATAGATTTGGAAAACACTGTAACTTGTAGAATGGCTTGCAAAACGAAAGCGATCCAAACAAATACGATTAAAATCAGAGTTTTTCTGAAAGTCATGATGGATCTATATCGAGTTGCGAAGCGGACAGCCAGATACCTCTCAATGCTGATCAAACCAACGTGTCCCATGGATGTTCCAACGTATGTCATTTCCAGCACTTTAGCAAACGGCCTTATGCTACAGACAAGGCTCTGCCATCTCTGAATCTCAAATATTTTACCGACGACTACCAATGGCTGAACCAGTGCACCAACGAACAAATCTGAAAATATATATAAGAATCAAATTTCATACATATACACTGCTCCAAAGCCCGTTTCCTTGGAAACAGTAGATACCTCTAGCACAAACTTTTACTATATACCTGCATGTTATTTGACCAATTTTAGAAAGATTCAAAATATTTGGTGTCGCTTATTAAAATTCTACAAAAATTATAGCTGTTTTATATTGCCGCAAGTCCTTCCCTCGCAGTCTGAATGGAGTTATTCAGTTATACGTCTAACAAGAACGGATTTCTGTAAAAATACCTGCATGGGAAAATAAATTACCACAAACTGCGCCAATAGCTAAACTAGCTAAACCCTTTTCCGAACCTTGTGGCTCATGGGGCCGGCGTATATCCCCGGTTTCCGTGGTGTTAAGCGGATGAGAATCCTTGACTCCCCCTGGACGGGATTTTAATCCATCGCAGGTTAGCTCCCAGCTGAAGCTGGTACTCATTTACCGACCTCGTAAGGATGGAAAGCTGAGTAAGCTTTGGCGAAAAAGAAAGTCACACAAATGTTTAAGTTTCGACAGAGCCTGGGATCGAATCTGGGACCTTGTGGTTGGAAGGCAAAAAATTAAGATCTTACCTACTGCGGTAACCAAAACGCGCCTTTAAACAGGGTCAATGCAATGCAAGAAATTTGTGACACGTAAAAATTAGAGTAAAATTAAAAAAACCAATTAGTTTTCTGTTCCCTTTGTGTTGCATGTTTATAAAGTTGTTAATTTTCAAAGCAAATCAAAACTCATTTCATGGCTATAGTATTAATTTTAGGTATCATTATGAAAGTAAAACTTCTGAACAAAAACCGTTTTTAAATCACATGAGAATGTAATGATCTGTATTTACAGAACGAGAAAATGCCTTTTCTATACATATAATTGTTTTCAAAATATAAGCTAAAGAGAAAGTTTTGTCAGCTAATCTTACCCGTTAAGGACAGCGATACCAACAGCACCATGAATCTAGATGATCTAAGCAATCTGTTTTTGAGAATAGATGTGATCACAAGTGTGTTTGTAATGGTCGTTACAATCCCTACCAGACTATTAACTACACACATTGCGACTGTACTGTCGAAAATTTCATCTTCGGATGTTAGAAAATTGCCTTGCCGTTGCGGACGCCACTCGTGCAGATATGGACAATTGTACATTGACTTTGTTGTTCGAGACGAGTTTAAAGAAAACTTGCTGCTCATTTTGATCGTAACGATTACTATGGATTGTCTGGTGAAGGATTTGCTGGTTTGGCAGGTTTTCGTACGGCTAATAATAATGTTTCGGCTACGTCTACAACCTTCGTTGTTGTTAAGATTGAACTAAAACTGGAATTGGAATCGACATATTTATAAACTGTATCACAATAGATACTTTTAAAGACGGTTTCGAAAAATTTTGCAGGCTGCCAGCCAATCAATTGAGAGAAACGTTTTTTCCCTTTTGAAAAAAAAAACTGTTTTCATTTACTCGGGTTAAGTTTGAAGAAGTTAGACAAATATACCTTAACGACCGATAGAGCCTACGAGGTTTCTTTTTGTCAACTGATCCGGTACTTATTTCAAAAGCTATATAAAGCAGAGTTTTCTTTTTATTAACTGCAGTTGATGCTTTCCTCCAGTTTGAAAAATGAGCGATTAAGAAGCTGTGACAAGGTGGAAATATTTCGAATTGTTATCTCAAAATTTTAGCTCCATCTACTTAAGTGTGTTGATAGTCTCCTTCGCAGCCGTTATTATAGTGTCAGTCTCCAAGGAGACTAGGTGGTTTATAACTGGCTTAAAATTACATGTATAACATGTTACCTCCGATACTTATATTGCAAGCAAGAACGGTTACAAACAAAACATCTATATTAGAATAAAATGACATTGAAGACGGAAATTGGCATTTTTACTGAAAAAACAACAATCAAACAGTAGGAACGGAGCATCTGGAATTAGAAAAGCTTTTTAAAGTTTATGGCATGAATGGTTGTTTGTGCTACCGTACCAGGTGCTTTTAACTCCACTAAGACCATTCAAACAGCAGTATTCCTATTTCCATTGAGGAAAAATTGTTACGATCCTGATTTTAGATCAACCAAGTAAAATTTTAAAATTTTAAACAAAATTTAAGAAAATGGATAGTGATATATATTAAAGTCTTACTTTTCCCATAGTCCAATTTTGTAAGCAAAGAAACAAAAGTAAGAAATATTTCTTTATGTATCTCCCATCGAATTATCAGTGATAATTGTTAGATAAATAAACTCCGAAATACAAAAATACTCTTCCAAGATTTTTCTAACTGCAGTATTAATTGTCCTGTTTCTCTACGCAGAAAAAGCAATTTTATTTAAACCGATAATAGATGTTAGTAGTAAAAATAGTTTAAACGAAAATTGAAATTAATAGAATAAACTTGCTGTTTGTTACCTGATACATTTTACAGAAAGCAAGGTAATAAAAAATAGCATTTTTAAGGGAACCTAATTTTTTTCTCCCTTAATAGTTTCTTTTTACGGGCGTAATTTTTAACAAGATTGTACTGAAGAACAAGTGAAAAAAGTTCTACTTTTTGAAAATGCAATAGAAAATTTATCTGCATTGCAGCATTCGTCGTGCAGTTCTCAAACAAACAAATACATAACCATAATACCTGGTCAAAATGAACCAATTCATACCCATTTTAGAAGAATATAAAGGCCCAAAAATGTTCAATTTCAATTAAACAATGTCCTTTATGTTCCACATTAACCAAGAAAACTTAACACTTACTTGATTTCAAATTATTCTGACGTTTTTATCATCATTGCAGTGTGATATCAATATTTTATTTTTTCTGTTAAAACATACTATGTAAAGAATGTCTTATTTCAAAATATGCCCCATGGCTACTTATCAGATATCCTCGCAATTATTCTTAATAGCATAAACTGTATCAATGTAACTAACGGCAATGTCTGTGCCTATGTCTTTACCTAATTTTCTAATAAAAACGTGACACTAATTTTTTCATTAATGAAAGTAGCACACAGTGGCAAGGTTATGAGATTGTTTCGCTGAAAAACATTCAAAAACCTTACTTAAAAAGTGATTCTTCTATCTTGGACGTCAAAATTTAGCCATGCATTTTAAATCTATCCGGTTTTTCAGTGGAAATACATATTCTCTCACAATTTCGAAAAGAAAGAGTATTTTCACTAATTTATCAGTAAAACTAAAACATATATTTAATTCGTAGTTTATTTATCAAACAGTTTTCACATGCAATTATGCATTTATGCAAACGGTTGGAGATCGTATACCGCGGCTTTTCGAAACACAAATCCGTTAATAGGACAGCAAAGTAAAGTTCAATTTGAAATAACCGCAGAGAACTTGGGATATATATTTTGTGAAACAAACGAGTGAATAGTTAAAACGAAAATTTCGGCCAAGCAAAGTGGCGTTGACTTCACGGAAGAAGCGGTTTATTACATGCATAAACTATATATTAAACATTCTGTAAGTTTAAATGACGTTTTTTTTAATTGTTTTTGTTGTTGAAATTTCTAACCGATATAATTCTGAAAATCCTTTCAACCACTTTTAAGTTTATTGCAAAGCGCAGTTCGAACCCGCGTGTTTTGACACCGTTCAGATACAAATTGCTGCGCAGCACTTCAAATCTCTCGGACATAGGCTAGTTGTTAGATAAATAGAAAGTTTTTAAATTTGTTTTGTGTTTTTTCTCTTGTTACAATGATTGTTTTTCCTCATAGGATGTTTTTAATACTAGCATTTTCTGCTTTTGTTAAGCAAAACTGAGAATATTACCGATTCCTACTGTAGTTAGAAAAACTTGTTTTTAGATCAAAAAAATTATCATAAGCCGTAAATCAATGTTAATTATAAAGAAATATTACTTATTTTTATTCCTTTGGTTATTACCATGGCTAAAACGCGCGCACGTTTGAACAAACAAAAGATGAATATTAGAAACATAGGACTTAAAATATCAGTCATCCTTAAAAGATATTTTTAACTTTGTTTCGAATTTATTACTAGAATTTTATTTGGTTGTACTAAGATCAGGAAGAAAAATTAATTCAGTTTGAATTTTTTTTTTTAATTCAAAGCACCTGCTAACCCAAACAACCATCCATGCCACGAACTATATGAAGGTTTTCTAATTCCGGATGTTTGATTCCTACTACTTTATTGTTGTTTTTTCAGTAAAAATGGCAATTTCCGTCTTGTTTTAGCCTCTTGACTTCAATGTCATATTGTGCTGATAGGAAATGTTTTGTTTGTAACCGTTCTTGCTTGCAATTAGTACCAGAGGCTAACATGTATAGGCCATGTTATTTTAAGCCAGTTATCAACCATCGTGGTACAAACACTTAACAAGATGGAGCTAAAATTTGAGATCACTATAATACTTCGAAATATTTCCACCTTTTCACAGCTTCTTAGTTGCTCTTTTTTCAAACTCAAGGAAAGCTTGAACTACACTTCATTAATAGAAAACTCTGCTTAGAAAAAGTCCGAGCACATGAGTGACGTCGCACAAAGAAAAATGGCGCCGCCCACAAATTTCAAACGACAAAGTGGACTATAGTAAACTATCTGAACCAAGGACAGACGGGCTCAAATCCGTAAATAAAGCATCGTGGAAGATTCGATGAAAGTCAAAGTATTTTTGATGCAAAATGTACATAAAAGTCGGGGTTCCCTTAGTTTAAATGTTTGACATTGCGATACCGTGATACAACCTCGTTCCCAGGGTCCTCTCTCTTCCTCCCTCAAGGGAGAAAGAGAGGACCCTGGGAACGAGATTGACCGTGATACTCTTAGGTATGTTTTTTCAAGCGTTTAACTTTCAACTGTCGAAATTCTCAAAAAGAACAACAAAGTGAATAAAAGATATTTTTATTACAAATTCCTACAGAATTACAGCTTTGTTAAACTTCAGTTGAACGAAGTATAATTAAAATTTCATTCTTTTGTTTTTCTCTTTTGTCTGTTGAACAATTTTGTTTAAATATATAATGGTCGACCTTATCTTAACTTAGAGATTTAAAATAAATATAACAGTATGGTTTTAATTTTTACACAGTTCAAAAATTTATCACGTCAAATTTTCGAAATCGATTAAGCTTTTTTGACTTTCCTTTGATAACTAGTAAAATCTTCGACCCGTTGGATCATCAACTCATCGAGCCTTCAACTCGTTGTATCGTCAACTTGTCGAATCTTCAACTTGTTGGATCATCAACTTCTCCAATCCTCAACTCGTAGGATCATCAACTCGTTTTATCCACGTTCAATAATTTAAACAAAGTATATTGAAGTGTGTCGGCGAATAGATAAAACGCGCCATTTAATCAACAGTAAGTTGAGAGAAACAATCATTACCGTAAACGGTATAAGAAGTCTGAAGATTTCAGAAATAATCCTTCGTCAAAGCATTCTAATTCTGATGAAGGGCTAATCCTCAAACAAAAGCTCCTTTCACTACTTACGGCGTTTGTGAATTACGCGTGTTTTTGTTCACTCATCACCATTACAACAATTTCTCAGTTGTATTAACATCATCGGGCATCCTCTCTTTCTAAACTCGGGCATCCTCTCTTTCTAAACTCGGGCATCCTCTCTTTCTAAACTCGGGCATCCTCTCTTTCTAAACTATTTTAAGAAGGAAAGGTTTCTAGACTATAGAGAACGTACGATAACTTGTTATCACAAGAACAAGAAATAAACTTGTGCAAGATTAACCCGATAAAACATGTGATAAAAATTCAACAGTTTTACACTAGCTTAGATATCGAAAGCAATTTGTTAAAATACTTTCTCTAAAACATTAGTCAGTTCATACTTTCAAGACAAAATTCAACAGTCAAATACACCAATATGAGCAAATGAGAAAGTTGGAACGATTGCATTATTTACAAGTGTTTATGCATACGCATGCTATTTTAAAATCAGGTGTTTGACAACACCCGAATAATGATTAATTTATTGTCAAATATACTTCAAAGTCGCTTTTGTATTTGAAGAAGTAAAATAATTTTCTTATATTGGAAATAAAAGATCCTCGTTCATTATTCAACCAGTCTGGACATGAAGTTCACCGCGATGGAGAATCCGGGTATATGTTGTTCGTTTGGATTCTAAAAATTCCATTATCAATACTCCAATACAATCCGATCAGATTGATTTTTTAATTATATCAACTAAGTTGGTAGAGAAGCTGTGCAAACCATGGCTAGTTGGCTACTGACCACGACAATTCCAGTCAACATGGGCGATCCGATTAAATGTGGGTTATTTGGCTAGTGAACATGACAACGTCAGTCAAGATGGTGGAGAATCTGCTCAATGTGGGTTAGTTCACTACTGACCACGACAATTCCAGTCAACATGGACGATCCGATCAAATGTGGGTTATTTGGCTAGTGACCATGACAACGTCAGTCAAGATGGTGGAGAATCTAGTCGATGTGGGTTAGTTCACTACTGACCATGACAACATCAGTCAAGATGGTGGAGAATCTGGTCAAATGTTGGCTGGTTGGCTAATAACCCTTACAACATCAGTCAAGACGCTGGAGAATCTGGTCAAATTTGGGTTGGCTGGCTACTATCCCTGAAAACATCAGTCAAGATGAAGGAGAATCTGGTCTCTTGTGGGTAAAGTGGCTGTTGACAAAGACAATATCAGTCAAGATATTGGGTTGGTTGGCTAACGACCACGACAAAACCAGTCAAGATTGTACAAAATCAGATCAGTTGGGGAAAGCCAATGTCAAAGTTGACGGGAAAGCAAGCAATTTTCCATAGGAAAAAAACTTCAGGAATCAAACTTGACTGGGTCTCAATATTAGGTCTATTTCTCCATTCTCAGCCTCTTGGCTGCATTTTAAATTAGCACTTCTCGTTTGTAATAATACTTGTCAAACACATGCTCATCTTTGCACATGGACATCGCATGATATGTATGCATTAATAGTCTTGGAAAACGAGACGTGAAGTAGCGCACATATCCGTCTGGAATTGTACCAAGGGCATCTCGAACTTCATCTGGTAATTCCCGGTAATGGTGTTTCTGCAGGAAGTTAAGAGGCACATAAAGATAAATATACAGCATTTTCATGTTAATAACACGTCTTCAAGGTAAATAGAAACTTTATATTTCAAAGCTTCTTTTTGGCTGAGACATAACCTACACTTTCTTAATTTACATTAATATGGATAACAAGTACAGGTTATATAGCATTTACAGCTTTGTATTTAATTACTGCTAAAGCTAAATCCTTTTACATGCCTAGTGGCCCATGGGGCCAGTGTCTATCTCCGGTTTCCGTAATGTTAAGCGGATGAGAGTCATTGACTCCCCATGGACGGGACACTAATCCATCGCAGGTAAGCTCCAAATCGAAGCTGGTACTCATTTACTGACCTCGTAAGGATGGAAAGCTGAGTAAGCTTTGGCGGTAAAGAAAGTCAAACTAGCCTGCGTAGCTGGCGGTTTTGTGAGAGGGCGCAAAGAGTAGAAAATCCGAGTATGAACGAGTACAGACAAAAAGATTGGGGAGAGAATAAAAAAGTTACTTGGGGGTGGAGGGGGGAAGGGGAAAGACCGCCTTCCCGAAAACTGGGCGTTTTGCTTCCCGCCTCCTTGTGTAAATAAATGCAAACAGCCAATCACAAAGCAATTTTAGAGGTGATGTCAAAAACGCATTGAAGCATGGCAAAGAACTTCAACACACCAAGCGACCAGATCAAATGTCAAACAAAAAATGTCGCTGAAACAAAAACTAAAGAAATTAAAGGAGCGGAAAAATCTGAGTGCTTCAGCAACTAAACAAGAACTTCTTTATTGGAGTTTGAAAACTGAGTCATTAAATTTGTAGAAGCCAAACATTAAAACTCAATTCAACACAAAGCTAAAATGCAAATCAAATATTTTAAAATAACCGTCATCTGATGATTGACAGCCTAACGGAAAAAAACATCGGCGTCCGTTGATAAATTTATTCAATCAAACCAAACTAAGAACGAGTGGACTCCAACAAAGAACTTCCTTGTTTAAAACCTAAAAGTTAACAACATCTGTTCGCTTTTCGAACCAAAAAATGGGAATTTCAGAAACCAAGCGTGATTGTAAGTGATGTTGTGTAGGCCTGTCACCCGATTGTAACAGACCATCTCTGCCACACAGCATATCTTTGACAATTATTTCCTATTTTCGTTTTAATATTATCTTTCTGCTAGTATTTCGCTAAATATTGATACGATCTAAAGCTCCAGCCATAGAGTTTTCAATACGGCACGCCATTTTTAAATTGGAATTGAACTACGCTCGGTTGATCTATTTTGATTAACTAAAACGCTAAGCTAAATCCTTATACGAGCCTAGTGGCCCATGGGGCCGGCGTTTATCTCCGGTTTCTGTAGTGTTACGCGGATGAGAGTCATTGACTCCCCCTGGATGGGACACTAATCCATCGCAGGTTAGCTCCCAGCCGAAGTTGGTACTCATTTACCGACCTCGTAAGGATGGAAAGCTGAGTAAATTTTGATTAACGTTGATTGCAAAATAGCCAATCAGAATTTCCCGTCCACTGGTGGACGGAGAATTCGAAATAAAAAACATAGTTTTATTGCAGGCGGTCTTTCAACTTCCGTCTCCACCCCCATCCCCCCAGTAACTTTTTTATCTTCTCCCAAGTCTTTCCGTTTGTACTTGCTCGGACGCTCAGATTTTTTACTTTTTCCGCCCTCACACAAGACCACCAGCTACGCAGGCTAAGGTCACACAAATGTTCAAATTTCAGCAGAGCCGAGGAATCGAACCAGGGTCCTTGTGGTTGGAATCTAGAGATTTTACCACGCCGCCGGTGGTTTTAGAATTTACAGCTTTGTATTTAATTACTGCATAATTAGAAAATAAGCTAGTTTGGCTTTGAAGATAGTTTACCTTATTTCTCATGGCTCTCAAAAGATCTCGTACATGTGCTCCTTTGTAAGATCTGAACTTTCTTAGATCTATTAAATCAATACAAAACATTACGCTGTCAACTCTTGGTACAAACTACAAGGTTAGGGGACAACCATTTTACTTTTGGGGGGTGGGGGTGGGTGATCTGGTATGTGCATGAATTTTTTTTTTCAACCCCTTAATTCACACTGATTTTTTTTTCTTGGGGTATGTGCTTGCAGGAAATTTTTTTCTCCCTC
>JAOEHV020220984.1:0-12920 GCA_025447995.2 Isaurus tuberculatus | reverse complement strand
CACTCCCCATCCACAATAAAAAATGAACGGTCCCTTATAGGCTGATGACTTGTTAAACTAAATCATAAAAACTTAAACCGCGACCTCAATGGCACTTGCAAGTAATAAAAGTATACAGCTCACAAGCAAAGAAATGTTTCAAAATTAACAGAGAAATGACCAGCCACTCCCCTTAATTAATGTTAGCATGTCAGAGTGATAAGTTGTCACTCGACTTATTCTACCATTCTTTTGAAAGTAATGTTTGCATAAGCATACTCTTATCAATTATATTACCAAGTACTTACAGGTATAACAATATGAAACCAGGCTAGCGCTTTTATTGTTGCTTATCTTTTTTTCTGTTTGGCTAAGGGGGTTGTGGTGGCCGGGGAGGGTTATGACTGTTGGGGTGGGGGTGAGTAGAGATATATGAAGACAATAACTGTCAGTACCTTGTATCTTGTGTTGTGTGTGTTTGGTTCTTCCACCTGTACTACAATGAACACGTGTAAAAAATGAGAACGAACAGAGAGTGGCGAGAACGGCGTGTTTTCATCCTGTAAAAAGGCAAAAATGGAGTTTTAAGAGAGGACGAGATAATTATAAAGCAAAAACTAGAGTATGTATGTAAACTAACTTACAAGCAGGTTTTTAAGGGTTGTTTTTCTTGTACACTAAAACCTTTTACAGTGACTGAGTTTGTCACATCATCTCCAGTATCATCTTCAACACCAACAATATGGTTATGATACTGACCGTTGCATTAGTCTCATCATTGATCATTGGGTCAATCGAAACAACTATCATCATTACTACCAATATCATTAGCATTAACACGTAATAATCACAATTACCACTGACACCATCTGCAGTATCACCATTATAATCAATTGCTACCATCATTACTATAGACTGACATGTAGAAAAAACAAATAATTCCGTTGACCAATACTTCTCATCCTGATCTTCATTGCTATTCTATCAATCATTTAAAATTTTTATAAAAGTTTAGAAACTTGAGCTGTGGTGGCTTTGTTGTTACCTGAAATATTATGGTAACGATGTCATTTCCAATATGTCTCTTTCTTTGAACCTGAAAATAATAAATAATCAAGTTAAAACATGTTTATTCACAAAGACCAAGTTGAATGAAATTAACAAAGATCCTTTTCAAAGAAACTGATATTGTTATTCAATGTTCTCCTTCACAAGAGTTCCATGTCGAGTAGAAATCTTTAGTTTATGAATAACGCTCAGTTTAACGCTGAATGATAAAGCCAACGAAACAACATCGAAGCTTTTCAGAACAATATTTAAACTAACTAACAAAAAAACCCAGCAAAATGGTGTGTATATTAATTTCTAACACGTACAAAATGTCGTTTATCCTTGTTTGCATGTTGCAATATAAGTTCAATGATGGAATATCATATCTTAATTCTTGTGTCACAATTAAAGCCGTACCTGTTGAGTGTCTCCATTTGTAAATGGTAACAGAGTTGACACGTGGAACATGATCTCCCTGAAATGTGTGAATATATTAACGTTTGATTCAATATACTCTGATATCTAACAGTTCAATGACAAAGGTATTTTCCTCAAAACCACAGGGATTTTCACATTTAAATAAACTTACAATTGTCATACATTGGTATCGCAAACACCATGTTCTGTTTTTATAAGTACTGATTAGTGATAACTTAGTTTTGATACTTTGTTGTTCCGTCAACAGAAAAGAATCAAGAAAGTCCTTTACAAACGATCTGGAGGTTACACTGGTATGAAAACCGTCACTGGACAGATTTAAAAATATTAAAAGAAATATTTCCAAAGATAACATAAAGTTTTGTCAAAATCTTAGAACACCTAGTTGAACATGAGTACTAATACCTGTTGCTGAACACTGTGTGCACTGATGTTTCACCTGTCTGGCCATACTTCACATCAAGACCACCACGAAACCTGGACACAAAGACAAAAACCAAAACTTGATATCATTAATTACAGTCGTCATCATCATCATTATCATTATTACCATTACCATAATTCTATCACCTCTATCATTATCATCACCATCATCACCATTACCATCACCATCATCATCACTACATATCAACAGGTACTTAAAATTTATAAACATTTCCATAAAAGATCACTTTAGATCTGGTACAGTACTATGCATCCTTTATAACCTACCCCTTGAAATCTTGTAGGTCTACCTGGTCCCCAAGAAGGTCCAGGAACTCACTCATAGCTGCACTGTGTGTTTTGTTGTTGAAATACTCTTCCTCTGTGGTCTGGGGTATAAAATTTACATTGATCTGTCACAAACTTCAACAATGTGGTTCGACTCAGTAAATTGAAATGCAACTTATCTGCACTAAAAAAACGTTAGCTGTTCTCCTACTTCTGGGTTCAACGTCACAAGGGCGCATTAACCTATACACAATGTCGTAGAACTGCATCCCAAGTGCTTAGCAGAAAAAAATTGGATATTAAGGATGGAGGAACGCACCTATCCTGACGTATTTTCGATCAGGCTCGAAAAACGTGCTTCAATTTTTTTTTCTTCCACATTAAGCAAACGTAGTCGATGGAAACAATTTGCATTCCGGTATTCGATAAGTTTAATTGAAAGAAGCAGGGCAGAGATTTCGCTAAAAAGCAAACAACATTTATTCCAATGCAACTTACTATTCTCTGATTACTCCTAATCCATCTAACAATAATTCATTTCAATCATTCTATTTCTCCTTATTAATGTTGGAATGCTGTTTTACACAAAACACAAATTAATAGGATTTGTTTTTAAAACATTTTGCAAGGGAAACATGGCCCACTAAACTCAACAAAACAAACAAAGATCTTCAGTGTCTGAGTATTCCTTTCCCTTTTAGCTTTATTCGTGTTTGTTGACAAGCATAAATAAATATGATTCCAATGCCACATGTATTTCATTACCTGTCCAAACTTCTGGTAAATAATGCCAAACTTGAAGGACTGGGCAAAGTTATGTTCATCATACTTGACGATTAAATCAGTGGCCTGGAAAGTGAAATAATGCAAACACTGAAATTCCTTACAATTCAAACATAAAAATAGGGTACAAACAAGAGGGTTAAATTATTGCCATTATCTATGCCACATAATTATATGCTACTAGACTGTATCACTAATTGATCAGTGTGATTCAGAATTCAGCATGATTCAGAACTACTTTTTGTCATTTTGAATCCTTACCTTGGGATAAGCAACAACTTGAAAATTCTCCATGTTTTCATCCTCTTCTCCAATTATGTACTGTTAAAACCCCAATAGAATAAAATATAACTCAGCTTCTACTCTGTACCGTATGCAATTACTGATCCAATGGTTTGATAAATTTGTAAGTTTTACGCCGTAGAAGAAAGATAAAAAGCTGACGTTTCGGACTCTAGTACTTCGTCGGAGTGAAGGACTACAGTCCGAATCGTCAGCTTTTTTTCTTTTTTCTACGGTGTAAAACTTACAAATTTATCAAACTGTTTCTTTAGAAACACCAACGCAGCATCCCATTTTATCACATTATTGATTCAATGATTGATTGACTGATTAAGGATTGTTCCAATTACATGTATATTTATCTTGTTTGCACAAAATGTAGGAAATGACTTTTAGGTTGAGGTTTGTACCTCATTTCAGGGACCACGAAGCAAGAATTCAACTGGGGAGGCAATGAGTGCTGAAGCAGCGAGTTATCTAGGGGGCTCTAAAAGGGCTAAAATTGCATTTAAAATTGTATATTGCAATAGAAATGTGAACTAAAATTTAAATGAATAAAGTACTATTTGCTCACTATATGTGATGGAATAGAAATTTCTTGACGCACAGATAAACTTGGTGATTTTTTTTTAAAAATATTCAACAATTATTCCACGAACGCGCGTTGGATATGGGGTGATAGATAGCCGACGAGGCCCGTAGCGCCGAGTTGGCTTTTTTCACCTCATGTCCAGCAAGACGTGAGTGGAATACACTGGATATATGAGTCAAAATGATTTTTCAACCTTTCACTTCAGCAAAAGTTGTCATTTATCAGAATCCACACTCGAGTGATTTGGCGCGCTTTTTGACCTAGCAGCGACACACGTCAAAGTTTTCGCGCCTTTCAACAAGTTTGAAGTTTGGGTTTGTTGTGTACAACACCAGCAGTTTGCGACGTTTTTATTTAATTTTTCCGTTTGGTTTTTCGAAAGGGAATCGAAGACTTTACTGGATTTACTGAATACCGGATTTACAATTATTGAAAATGGTTTATTTTCCGATGGTGAACACAGGAAGCAAAAAATTGTAGCATCGATTCAAGTCATTGATAAAATGGCGATATTTATTTCAATGGAGCAATCTTCCTGTATTGTCGACGTGTGAAAACACTTCAGTTACTCGTTGAGTTCCACCAATACTTTATTGATTTACTCAATTTGCCTCCCGAGGGACTGTCGACAAGGTTAGTAGGATATTAAACTTCGTTTTACGGTTCGAGTTTCAGCTTTTGACAAATTTCATTGAATGTTTAGCTTTTTACGGCTAAAATTATTCTGTTCGCATCATTGTTCGCTCTAAAAACAATTCCGTTCAATTTATTGTAATGCTTTTGGTTATTCTAGTTTAGAATTCTTTAAACAGGTTTTATTTCAGGGCTGAAAAGCTCTACAAATCTTGTGTTTTCCGCCATTGGTTTGAAAGTTTTCGCCGCAAGAAAATTTGTAAACACGGCTCCGGTTTTGAGTTTAGCGGGTGTTTTCCATATTTGGTCAAACTCATGTATATGAGCTAATATACAGTGAGTAGGAGAACCAATCAGATTGCTTAAAACTCAATATCCAGTGGTTTGTTTTTGATAAATATATATTTTTAAATTTTCAACCGCGAATATTGCGTTTCGGTTCATTCAATCTCGGTTACCAGCTCATATACCGAATGACCATATATGGAAAATGACTGTAAACTGTTGCCAAGCCGAAAAATTTTTACGCGAGGCGAAAGTTCCCTCTGAGAAAATAGCGTTACAAAGTAGATTTTGCGAGTTTTCTGGTGAAGAAAGCAACAAATTTCAGTATGAAGTTATTTAATGGTACGTAACTGAAGTTGTCTAAAACAAGTTATAACTTTTCTGTGCACAAGTTTTTCAAGCAACGTAACAAAACAACAATAGTTTTATCTTTAGAAATTTCAAAATGGCTTGCAAGTTCTTGTGAAGTAAATTTTCGGCGACAAAATTAAAGGGTTTTTGTTTAGAATAATTTTAGCACAACGTCTGTGTCACATGGCGATCAAAGTTTTCCGCAGCATTTTTACAACTGTAATGTTCAAGCGAACAATTACTACAATCCTCGATAACTTGAACTCTTTTTAAATTTTTTAACTAAGGTTGTTTCTAACTTCCTAGAAAGTTAGTTGATTGTAATTAATTTTTTGTTCGGCAGAGCCGCTTGCCTTGCTTTCAAATTTTCATTCAACTAATTTAAAAGTTTTGCAAACGGCGAGCATGTCATGTGATTTCCCATTAATATAATAATTTTATTGTTGTAGATTTCATTGTGTCGACATCTCGTTGTTTTGTAAAATTGAAATGGAACTGAATAAAATTTGGCTGTCATTTTCAAGTATCGAAGGGTTCGGAAAGCTCATAAAATTTAATAAAACAATTATTCCATTCGCGCTTGTTGGATGTGAGATGATTTACAGCCAACTCGGCGCTACGCGCCTCGATCGTGTCTATTTACCATCTCATGTCCAACGCGCGCTCTTGAAATAATTGTTAAATATTTGAAACATTATTTGTCCCCCCCTGCAGTTTGTATGTTAGTCTTAGGTATGAGACTTGACTCTACCTATATTTGAATATTCTCTTGAACTTCAAATTTCTTTTAATTATTATAGGGAGTCATTTACATGAAAACCAACTCAACTAAACTGAGATGGAATAGTTCTTTCATCCAACATAATAACTCCACAGAAATGAAAGATTGTCTTCACCTCCATGGGCAACTATGTATCTAGGCTGGTTAAAGTATTGAAAGTTAGAGCATCTTATCATTGCTGCAACATAATTGTGAATAACATTTCTGTGGTACATAAAATTGTGCTGTCATAGAGTCTCCCTAGACCTTTTAGTGAAAGAGATAAAAGTTAAACTTTAAGTTGTACTGTCAGAATATATATTAAATAAATTTAAAGTACATGATGGCACTGCTACAAACAGCAACTCTAACATCACTGAACTATTTATATGTGAAAATTATTTCCCCTTATAACTGTTAATTTACCTTTATTATCTCCTTTGGCCCTGGATTATCAGAAAGGTTTTCCAATGGAAGTAAATCTGTGATGGTTCTGTCACTCATCCTACATATGTCCAAAAATACTAAATTGTTAAAAAAAATTACTTTGACATGAGTTCATACTTTGTTTTGCCTTTCCAAAGGGTAACTCTTTCTGCCTTCCTTATAGACAAAGCACCCAAACATATTTTTTTGTATGCTGTGAAAGCATCTTTCACATACTTGACCATATATATGTGAGCCACAGTCCTCCATCACTAGCGAAGATCGACTTAACACGACATGTCTTAGAAGTTATACTGTAAAACTACACTACGACTACAGGATGCATGAAAGGCATGACTTGTTTGAAAGTATTGTGTTCATTTTGGCAATTCTAAAAAAAAATTAATGTCTGCACAATCACTAAAGAGTGCAGGCACACAGCTTGCCATGGTATAGCGTGCATTGTTGAAGTCTGAATAATGTGTGAGACATGCTGAAAAATACCAGCAAATGTGTCGGACACACTGAGAAATACCTGGAAGTGTATGCAGACACCATCGATCGTGTCTCGCATGTCTCGGCATGCTTGTAACAGAAGTGCTTAGTAACACTGTGCACATAATCACTTGTGGGATGTGGCTCTTGAATAATAAATACAAGTCATGCAGATAGTACATGTGCTAGTATCAAACGTAAAGCCAATAATATGGGCACTAACGCATACATGTACATTAGTGGCAGGCATTACCTCTTAAATCTACCATAAATAAAAGTGAGCCTCATGTTAGAAGCCATGGATGGCTGTTTCAGTCTTTTTGGGCCTCGTCAGCAAGGCAGTGAGTAATGCCCACTACCAACATGGCCTTAGTGCCCATATTAGTGGCTACAAGTTTTGATACTAGTGCATAATTTTTATATGTATTGGGTACCTGACTTGTAATTTTTATTTAAGCCACATCCCACAAGTATTACACTTTCACTTTTTTTGTAAGATTTTAATTGAAATTGAATCAACTAACCTGGTCAACTACTTTAAAATTCTTACAAAAAATCTGTGTGTTTATGATTTTTCTTTGAAAAATATGTAACTTCAAATACTAAATTAAAGACTGCAAAAGTGGACAGCAAGTATAACAAGGTATTATAAAGGCATTATGCTTACCGTAGAATCACTCTCAGAAAACCATTATCATTCTCTTCTTCATCACCTGTAAATACATTCTGTGTCTCTCGTCTCACTGACAAAACTACTGGTCCAAATTTTTCATCATCACAAAAATAATTCAGATGTTCCTGTAGACAAATTCACAATCTCTTTAATAAAGAACCTCAAAGAAAGACTCCTAAACCTAAAAAATGTTAAAATGAATGTTGATGCTGTATGATATTTTATTGATGTACCAGAGACTAAGCTGTTAAACCATATATTTAATATTAAATACAGTCAAGTTACCTTCTTCTGGAAAGCTATTAAACTTTTATAGTTGTATCTAGGCTCAGAGCAACCTTCCTGAATTGTCAACGTGTGAAAACACTTCAGTTACTCATTGAATTATACCAATCCTTTACTGATGTACTCAATTTGACTTCTGAGGGACTGCCGACAAGGTTAGTAGAATATTAAACATTGTTTTACGGTTCGAGTGTCAGCTTTTGGCAAATTTCATTGAGTGTTTAGCTTTTTACTGCTAAAATTATTGTTAGCATCATTGTTCGCTCTAAAAACAATTCTGTTCAATTTATTGTAATGCTTTTGGTTATTCTAGTTCAGAATTCTTTAAACTGGTTTTATTTTAGGGCTGAAAAGCTCTACAAATCTTGTGTTTCTGCCATTGGTTTCAAAGTTTTCACCGCAAGAAAATTTGTAAACACGGCTCCGGTTTTGAGTTTAACAGTTGTTTTCCTTATTTGGTCAAACTCATGTATATGAGCTAATATACATTGAGTAGGAGAACCAATCAGATTGCTTAAAACTCAATATCCAGTGGTTTGTTTTTAATAAAAAGAAGATAGAATAATGATCAAGAGAGAAAAGTTTAATGGACAGTGTCAAAGAAATTCAATCATCTTCTGTTTTTTTTTCAATGAAAGATTAAATTGGCTCTGTTTCTCCACTGTTTCATATGGGTGGTCTGGTTTTTATTAAGATCAAAATCATGACAGTGTGAACAAGTTTAAAGGTTCATTTTTGACAGTAATAATTTATTGTACAAACGAACGTTTCAATCAAATTCAGCTAAACAAATTTTAGTTCTAATTTCAATTGATTTGTATAAAAATAAACAACTATCTTAGACTATGATTTTTTCTTACCATTAATTATTTACAAAATATATTGAAACCAGTTGGTAAGACCATGCCTTCCAACCACAAGGTCCCAGGTTCGATCCCCTGAAATTTGAACATTTGTGTGACCTTCTTTTCTGCCAATGCTTACTCAAATTTCCATCCTTACGAAGTCAGTAAATGAGTACCAGCTTCAGTTGGGAGCTAACCTCAATGGATAACTGTCCTGTCCAGGGGGATTCATGGACTTTCATCCACTTAACACTACTGAAACCAAAGATAAGCACCAGCTCTGATGGGCTACTAGGCTCATAAAAGGATTTAGCTTCTTTTAACTATAATGCACCATTTTACCTTTCCAAGAAACTGCTTTCTGAAGCTGACCATGCCTTCATCATCCTCAATCCTACAGGAACTGCTTTCATAAGGTGGAACAAATACCTCTTCACCATTGTCATAGCAATGACATTGATGGTTGCTGCCCTCTAGCCAATACTCCCCACCAACTGGCAGGACAACCAAGGGATACGGCCCCCCTGACTCTAAAATCTGAAAACAACAAACCTTACTACTTACTGCATTTCTTCATAAACAGATTTTTAGTCAATAAATGTGCTAAAACTTTTAATATTGAACTGTTAGTAGTATCATTTTTTTTGAGGGAGTTTAGAGTGATCTCATGCAGATTTCTTTTACAGTGACTTAAAATCGAAACTATAGATATTCGGAATTGTCATGATACAGTCATACATCTTCCATAGGGGTTAGTGGATTAGTATCTACAAACATTACATATCAACAACATCAGAGCATTGCTCTATTTAAGAAGGTCTAAAATAAAAATTCTGCAGAACTAAGCTATGATTGGCTCAATAATGAGGTTAGGGGACATACCTACAGTAGATGCTCATAAATATGGAAAACTACCACAACCTTGCTCTTAAACAATATTGAAACTTTACTTCATCAACATGTACATAAAAAGTTGTCTGACAACAAAGCAACTCATTTTAGTGTAAGATATTTGCAAAATAATTTTTAATTGAACTATTAATAATGAACAGTGTTATAACCATTTTAAGTAGCTGATATTTTGATCCTAAAATAATATTAATTAGCCTTTAGATGGTGCATCCGGCATGCAATTGATGATAAATTATAATTTACATAGCAAATTAATACCTCTTTCACAGGATCCAAAGGCGTAGTATCCACACTATCATAACTACTGTCTGATGGATATCCATGGGTTTTAACTGTTCTAAATCCATTCTGAAAAATTAAAATGATTCTGTGATAATTATTTTAATTCAAGTCCCAAACAAATGCTTGTTGGTACACAAATGTCTTAAAAAAATTAATAAATAGTGTGTATCAAATTCAATGCTTTGCCAATAGTTATATAAGATCATAAAATAAATGTTGATCAAGATGCATGGCTAAAGGATTCTTCAAGGAAGCAGTGTTAAAGTTGAAAGATTTATTGCTGCAGTTTTTTAAAACAATTTTTGCGTACAGTTTTACTGTAGGCTAACTTTGCGCCAAAATGAAAGATAGCACAGTTGTATAATATTTTCATACAATGTTCAGGCTCTCTATATACTGATCAGTATTGACTACTTTTAGAGTAAACAAACTCCTAACATTTGGGGTGTTCTTAACTGTCAGTAGCCACGAACAAGAAAAACTTTAGTTAGAAAATTGAAATTTTGGTGATAATAAATATAAAAACTATTGATAACATTATAAAACTTGCTTTTGTCAGTATGGTAACTGCCTTGATAGACAAAAAAAAAAAAATTGGAAAATAGATGTAAAAGAGATTATGATGATCATGCATAGTACTTGAAATTGATTCATAATAATAATAAAATTCAACATAAATCAGCATGAAAAAATCCACAAGTTTGTTTGCAATAACTATAGGTATGAAAAATTTGTTTATAAAATCTTCTTAAAAATTAATATGTATATATATATATATATATTATAATTATATATTACAGCTATAATTATAGTAAAAGCTACGGTTAGTCTTTTTTCCTGTATGTGTATGGTCAAAACAAAAAAGCCCATGAGCATTACTACACACTTGTTGTTCAAAGGGAAACAACAGTAATTTTATCTTGGTATTAATAACAAGTGGAGCTGATTTCCTCACCATCATTTGAGAATCTTCTTTCTTACTCAGAAAGTCAGGTGGATCACACCTTTGCTCATCAAGACGATCGGCCTGGAATTAAATTGATGATACAATGTCAAAATGTAATCCCTGTTAATCTCTGTCATGCATCATTTACAATTATTATCATAGAATAAATCCAATAGTATGTGCATCTTGTGTTGAAATTAACATAACCTGGGACATATAAAGCTTGTTTCAAGTTATTTTATGATGATAAATATTTTACTAACAAACTCATCACTTAGTAATAATTAAAACAAAGTTTGGAATTCTTTCCTGAACAAAATCTAATGCAGAATACTAGATATTGTATAAAACCTTAGAATGAGTTGTCTAAATTACATTATATATCACAAATGATAAGAAAACTAAGTGCTATTCAAACAGTCCCCAACAACCACATTGTCTACACATTCTGTATGTTTCTCAAGTTTGTACAAATCAGAAAGGAATAAAATTATTTGTTGTACCTTTCAACAGATTAATCAACTAAAACAAATAGAAACTAAAGGCTAAACAACACTCAGCAGAATCAAGATTCCACTCCAAGAACCTCTTTTGCCATAATAAATTGATTACAAAAGCATTAGAGAAGCCTCACAGCAACTGCATACAATTAAATCCAAAATTTAGGTTCTCATTTTTGGCTAGAACAGATTAAATATGATGAACAATTAAGCAGATGTGCCTTTTTTTACTCTGAATTTAACTATAATCACAACATTTATCTTGAAGCTATCACCATAAAACTGAAATTAAATCTAGCATTGCTCCGATGTCCTAATATGTTTTTTGTACAAGGCAAGATTAATGTTTCCTTTTAGAAAAATAAATCGGTTCTTACCTGAAATCGCTCCAACAGCTCAAAGAAATCAGGCTGCTGATCCTAAACGATAGTGTTGAGTTTGAGTATTTTCAAAAGAAGGAAAATAAGTGAAAGACGTCAAGTGATTTTCAAGACTGATATAACAAATAACAGACTGAATCACTTGGCCCCTAAAATGCTAAAATTGGAATTCAAACAATATAAATTGCTGGTCAATTCTTTCACCTAATCCTTTAGTTTGATAATCTGTCAAGAATTTGATTTTCCATAGCAGTTATTTGCAATCTGACCCAATAACAAGAGCACAAGAATCAGTTCTAAAAAAAGATATTGCATTACAGCTTCAACTAATTAATATTCATATTCTGACTGATTCATCCCAGTTGACATGCATCAATTAACACAATGAAAGCCTTTTCAAACAAAAGGTGTCAAATGACAAAGGCTATTCATATATTGATATTCTATATCTCCAGCACAGCTGCATTTTTCTAAGCCATGTGGCAAAAAGGAAAACTTTTATTTTCTTTGATTCATTCACAATATGGTAGTTCTTAGGCCACAGCAGGATTTCTAAGTAGAAATACTTAAAAACTTAAAGAATCTCCTTAGAAAAAAATTGACTTAACATTTTAACTTATAATACATTTACGAAGTGACCAGTAAAACAATACTTGAATAAAAAGGAACAACACAAGCAAAAAAGATGAAAAGCAAAACTTGTCAAAAATAGAATCAAATCATTTATTAACTGATTTTTGAAACCTATGAAAACATATCATGTAATTTAAAAATTATTTGTTTTTCAATAAAAGAGTAAAAAATTTAAAATAATTCATATTTAAGTTTTCAATCATGATAACCAAAATAAAATTTAAAATTGTACAAAATTTTAAAATAAAATAATTATTTAATATATTAAATACAATATACAGTACACTGTTCATTAACAATAAAAAAAATTCCCACACATCTCCATTTATATGTGTTTCAGGACTAAATCTCAAGAAATGAAATATTGAAAAATGAGACTTAATGCACAATAATATCAAGACATAATTTGGCCTCTCACCATATAACCCAACTAAGAAGTATGTAACTGTTGTCCAGCAGAATTACCAAATTATGTATCCTTTTTTGATAATGAAAAAATATATCAAACTTTTGTAATAACCATAGCATTTAGATCAAATATTTGCTACTCAAAATAAAATAAATAAATAAAATAAATACTTTTATTTATATAGCGCTTTATTCATTAATTGCTCAAAGCGCTTTACAATATTACACAATTAAGAATCCCAACTGGCAGGAGGCAGACCAGTTGGCTATT
>JAOEHV020220882.1:0-12921 GCA_025447995.2 Isaurus tuberculatus | reverse complement strand
TGGCGGTATAGGCTTTTTTCACATGTGAAAATAAAGCATATAGATTTCTACAAATGAGCTTTATGGAATAAAATTCTCGTGTTATGTGTAATAAAATGCTTTACCAATCTCACAAGCATGATAAGTTGAGTCACTATAGGCAGAAATGGTCAACAAAATGATAAAATCTCAGAAGAGCCAGGTATCAAACCTCTGACTTTGCAGTTGGAAGGTAGAGACCCAGGGGGGGTACTTGAAGTATATGTGACGGGGGGTCCAATATATTTTTTTGGGTTGAAAATTTACATGCTTGGTATTTTTTTTGGGTCAAGCGATCAGTCACATATTCTTTTAGGCCTTAAAAAATATGCGTATTTTTTTTGGGTCACATCTCCGAGCGAAAACTTTTTGTTGCGGTTAATTTCATTAGCCTATTGATGAAAAACCATGCATTAAAAAGTTCTGCTTGATTGCATAAATTAGTATTGAGGTATTTAAGTCAAGTATTTTTTTTAGGTCTAAAATTTCAGGCTCATGTATTTTTTTGGGATTGCAATATGAAGTTCTGTCAGACCCCCCTGTCATATATACTTTGGGTACCCCCCTGGGGATAGAGATCTTATCAACTGCACCTGTCTCACCATCTTAGATATGACCACTCAAAAATTTTGCAATTTTTGCAATTTGCAACTGATTTTTTTTCCAGTTTATTGATTTCTCGTCAAAATAAAAAAATGTATAACTCGTAAGGTCTTGAAAACATTTTTTTAAAAAAGAGTTTTTCGATTGTGTCAAATTGAAGAAACTTGACATTTTGGCTCCGATAAAATGTAACATGAAAACGAAATGGATTCGTATTAGCACTAATACTACTTTATCCGAGTATTAAAACCGAAAAGAAAAATTATCAGGGTCGATAAAATAATTTTCTAATTAATCAGAAATGAATGGATTGTTTAGTGAGTTAAAACAAAATAAGGCCAAATAAAAAAATTCTCGGTTTCTCATCAGAATATTTCTGAAAAGTAAGGCCTGCGGCTTTTTTTTAATAACGGCAAAGGATACAGGAGAATATTATACCGATGTCGGCGATCGGCATATGACTGAAAAGATTTTTACATATAATTGTAAAAATGTATAAAAAATACGGACGACAATGAGCAGAATGAGAGTGTTAGTAAGTCTGAAAGATAGTAAAGTTCTCTAAAAATAAAAATAAAAGTTGATGCGGTTACTTTTAAGCAATGCAGGCGCTGATGACAAACCGGTAATTTTTTTTATTTGGCGTAAACTGGAAAGTTTTAAGTGACAAAGAAATAACGTCACGCTCGATTAATTTTTAAAATCCTGACTGCGAAAATTCAAAACAAAAATTATTCTACAATTTACAAGCAATAACAAAACGCTCTGTTAAACAAACAAATCAATAAGTCCCTAAGAAAGTTTCGCGTCTAAAACATATCAATAATAGAAAAATTTTTACCTGGATATAGCGGTTTGATACACGGAGTCCGCGGATTTGCTAGAGGAGGTATAGGGATCCGAATTCTAAGAAAAACATGTGTTTTGTTGTGATTATCCTGTGCCTCACATCGTTCACAGATGTCATAATCGATGCAAGTTGAACATTTATATCTTATGCCACACAAAGGGCTCGCTTGGCAGGAATTGCAAGTTATTCCGCGATGAATATATCCTTCTCTTCGCGCCTGATCTTCAGCAACGTTATAGAGAAGATTCAACAGGGCTTGTCCTTCGTCTTCATCACTTTCGGGTGGGCAACGATTCCCTAAACCTCTCTCTGGAGAAACAGCGCTTTGAATAGCAGTAAATCGTGTTCTTATAGTGGGCGACTGAGAGTCCAATGATTCGACATCTTCGTCTGTTATTGTGTTTGACGAAAGTAGCAGCCGGCTCGCTCCTGCTATGCCGACTATTGCCGCAACTCCGACAGCCGCAGCGCAAACTACGTTAAACTGTGTCGTGGAACTCATTTCCTTATAGTTCGCTCGTGTGAACTCCACTACCGAAGTTACTAAATTTCAATCACTCACTGGAATTTTTTTCGCAAATAACATTTTTGACTTGTTCTGAACTTGGCAAAATTTTGGAAGATGGCGCGCCACAATTGACGAGCCTGCAATCACAAGGAGAATAAACCAGCAGCTAGTTAGTATGCGCATGAGTATTTGGTACTATTATTGGAAACAAAACAACAAAATGGCGGCATCCAGTTCAAATTTGAGAAAAGCGCTTTTTCGATCTCCAGATCAAGAAGAAGATACAACAAAAAATTCAGGTAGTGAAATTCTTTTGGATTCTAATTAATAATTTTTATTCTTGGTGAAGAAAATTTTTTTTATTTCCCTTGCCTTTGCGAAGTTTAAAAAGTACGTTATAAGTAAAATTTTAACTGAACAAATATAAAATAAAATAATTATTAGAAGGGAAATTTTTTCTTGCGTTTTCTAATAACACGCTACTGAATCTTCGAGGCACTCTTTTCTCAGATCTTCCGAAATTATTTTTTTGATTAAATGTGTACACTGCCTTTTGAAAAAACCCTTTTAGACACATTCCTTTATAGTAAAGGAATCGTTGATGATGGAAGTGATTTGTATTAAAGATCAGAAATATTTTCAAACGTTTAGGGCTTACCGTTTTCCACTTTTTTCATTTTTTCTTGTTAGATTGTATTTTGGAAAAAGTATATTGGTAGTGTTGCAGTTGAAAACGGCTGAAATTTTTTATGGCTTTTGGCAGAATATGTAGACAATGCATTCTGGTCCAAAGGTGACTTTTGAGGGGGGTTGGGTGATTTTTTTCTGCAAGATTTTTTTCTCCATCCATGGGGTGGGCAGGAATTTTTTCCCTTCAATTGCAATACAGGATATTTTTTTTGTTTTGCATGCAATTTTTTTCTTAAAAATGAAGCTTGCAGGAATTTTTTTTTCAAAATCACCCACCCCCCTCAAAAACCAAATGGTCTGCCCCTTAGTTTAAATGCTATCAAAATGTCTAAGAAATAGACCTCCACATTCTTTCTGAATGTTAGATTTACAGTATATTGAGCTTTGTATGATCTGAAAATTTAAATGAGCCTGGTCTAGCAATGAACAGGCTAAATTATATTTGGGCTCAGTATAAGAAACACAGTTTAGTTTTTACACAGATACAAACTCCATATGAAGTTTAATGATCATACTAAATATGCTTAGTTCAGATGTAGAATAAAAACACATTAAAAGAATTTTGCTTTGGTTGAAGCCAAACTGTGAGCCTTCAATTTCTGCTACATGCCAAACAGTATGTGTATAAACTTGGGAATAGTTTCTATCTATCAGATCCCCTGGAATCTCTACTTAACAAGATACAAGTTGATGTTGAAGTAGATTCAAATCTAACTGGATTAAAGAGAGGTAAAAAAATAATTTAAAGTAATTATAGTCTGATAACAGAGATAATTTTATATTCTCGCCAGTCAGTGAAAAGTTTGTAATTAACAATTGAACACCAGACCTGGAGATTTCAGAAATTGTCGGAAACCAGTTTTCGGTTCCGTGTATCTGATTCATGGGAAACTGTCAGAAACCACTTTTCAGTTCTGTAAATTCTGATCATGGGAACCTATTTTGTTTTATAAAGGAGACTGTAAAAAGTAGGGTTGGAATTTTATAATAAATGCATTTCTAGTAAGCAAGCATTGCGTCTACTGACTACATGTATAGCTGTATATGGAAATTGATAGCTTATTATTTTTAATACAGTATATCAGGCCTGGAGATTTCAGAAATTGTCGGAAACCAGTTTTTGGTTCTGTCATTTTGCCAGCATGGAACCGACACATAACTGGAAAATAGATTTCTCTTGTAATGAATGACAGTGAATTGGAATGGAAAGAGAAATACTTTCCTTATATGGACTGGAGCTATTTATCCTATTGATTTGTAGAGCTCCTTTGTGATTATGGTAATTAGGAATGTATATAATGGTTCAAGTGCCAAGGTTTGTCATTGTGGTTCTGGCTTCACGGTCAGTTTATTTTACTATACATGTACATACAGCCAGTGGAAATATAATTTATGTGGATAACTAGAGCCAAACCTCCACTGCAAATGTTGCAGTGTGTTTTATTATACGTATTCAAGGAAATGTTAGGAATGATTGTTTCCATGAAATATTCTGGCCTGGTCTATGGTTTAGTCAATAAAATGCATAAAGCTCAAGGTTTAGAATTAATGATTGTTGCTACAAGTAGAGTAAGAACTGAAAGCTGGACTGTGAGCTCATAATAAAACAGCCTGATGTTAGCTGCTTTTGATTTTTGGGATTGAGGAAATTTTTAGTATTGGGAGTCAGCTTGAGGTTGAAGAATTTCATGCCACGAATTAAGCTCAGGATTGAAAGTTCTCCAATGTTAGGGAGATGAATGATAACCTTTATACCAAAATGATTTCCCTTTGTTGTCAAATCTCAGTTTTTTATGGTTTGTTTTGTTTTTGTTTTGTAGAAATCCATCAACAGTCACTAACAAAGTTAAGACAGGAATTGGAAGTGATTAAACAAGAACAATGGAGATACCATCCAGTTGATCAACTGATTGGCTTTTAACCCATAAATTATTATGTATTGTGAAACACTTCAATATTGACTAGAATAACTATATTATGAAGATCAGTTTGAAATTGTTATTTAGCTTCCATGGTGCCCCCTGAAAAGCCATTAAGTTAGGTCGAGACATTGGTTTTACGTTTTTCAAGTTCCAGAGGCTGGAAATTTGGAACAAACATCAGAGGTGCACTCATATTCAACACTTTGATTGACTAAAATTGAATTTGAAAGATTAATTTCAGTAATTGGTTTGTTTTCTTTTTCTCTTTTAATACTAGAATGAATTATTTTTATTTTTTATTATTATTTATTTGGCCTTAACACTGAAGAAAACATTGAGAAAAGATCAATATTGTTTTCAAAATTACTAACTTTAATCTACAAGCCCTAGTTTTTAATTGAAGTAAGTGACAGTGAAGATTAAATATTATTTGAAGGGGGTTCATCAGAAATTATGTGATGATATATTCCTCCCTTCATAAGGCATATGTCGGAAACTACTTTTCAGAGGAAAATATATATTTTTTTTAATTTGTAAACTCAATGTACATAAAATCATAAAGAAAATAAATTTTTAACACATGAGTTATATCAGATACTGTTAACTCTATTATTGCAGGGTACCTACAGGTTCATGCCCTTAAAATTTAAGATCTTTTTAGGACCCAACCTTTAGAAATTTAAGACCTACACCACAAGCTAAGATTGAATCCCCTTGATAAAGAATCAGTGCAACAACAGTACAGAAAGGAGCTACAACAACTTCAAAATATGAGAAGACCTTTTTAAGGCCTTAAAAACTCAAAAACAAAAAATAAGACTTTTTAAAACTTATCAAGGACCCATGGGCACTATGTATTGAAAGACAAATAAAGAAAAAATTAGTTTCTAGTCATTTTATCAGTACACTTTCAAAGTTGACCATTTTCTAAATTATTCTGTCCTAGAAACAAAAATTGAACAATACCTAAATTATTTGAAGGAAAGCAAGAGTATTATAGTTATAGCTGCCAAAATAATTGTGACCTTCTACAGGAAAAGGAACATTAACGATTTTCCGTGAAACGGGTTTTTCAAACGACTATCACACGAGTTACGAACGGGTGAGCAAGTCGTGTCAAACGGCTTGGCAACTCGTTCGCACGAGTGGGTCTGTTTTTTAAACGACTGGGCAAGTCGTTCGAACGAGTGGGTCTATTTTTCAAACGACTGAGCAAGTCGTTCGCACGAGTGGGTCTATTTTTTAAACAACTTCCAAACGACCTGCACACGGATTTCCGTGTGAAAACGGAAAGTCAATGTTCCTTTTCCCGTAGAAGGTCACATGCAGAAATGAAAAAGTAAATGAACTATTTAAAAATATAAAGTAATAAGATTCATGTTTGTTATGAAGGATTCAGCAGATCTCGGAAATGGTTAATCTATCTCAGCCTTTTGCTTCTGCCATTGAAAGCCTTTTTAATCTTTGTGACAGATTTTCCAAAGTTTTCTCTAAAACAGAAGGAAAATCCTGTGCTAACATTTCTAAGGCCCTTCCAATCACTAGACAAATACTGCAACTTGAATCATAACTGGTACAGTTTAACCTCAATTATCCTGACCCTAACTATCAGGCATTTCAGTAAACTAAAGTTTTTAATTTTATTCTTGGTTCTGTGCAACATATTCAAGGTTTCTAAGGGTCACAGGAAACCTGGAACTCCATAAACTCTCTTGTTCTCTTCTATACCTACAAAATTAATACCTGTATTCATGAATTTCCAACTTAAAGATAATCATTGAAAAGTGGATTACTTTAGATGACTATAATTTTATTCAAACCAAGACGAAATACAAAGAAAAAAAAACATTCACAAAATTACACATTTTTAATTTGTAGCACATACAAGTAAAATTATTGATTCAAAGAAGTACCTAGAGTTCTTTGGTACATGTGACAAGCACAAAAAAGTCAAGAAAAAAAAAATGGTATCAGAAGTTTAAAAGATTGTACACATTATTTTACGGTTAACTATAGACCAGACTTGCTTGTCTTTATCAACGAGTCCAGATGACAGAGGTTTAATTGTATAAGTTTATAAACTTGCATCTGATATCCTCTTAGAGAATTGAAAACCAACAGATACGTTTATTAGGGGATCTCCCTCTTCTCTTTTAATGAGAAAAATTTAGAAATCTCTGCCACACAGGGTAATCTTCATATTTATTTACACTATACTGTCTTTTCCCTCAATTGTTAAATATAATTTTTTTATCAAAAGATTTCATAATCACATTTTTTTGTCATATTATCATGTCAGTAACTTGGAAAACTTAGCTGTCCAAGAGCATCTCCAAAATTTACAACTTCAACAACAAAGTGAATAATTTGACAAATTAATAAATATATACCCCTTATTATGATACTCTACGTAAATCAGAAAAACTTATCTCACAAATCAATTGAATGTTAACATAGAATTTTTATAAAATTAATGGGTCCAGCCCTGAAGTTATTAATATTAAACTATTTGAATCACTCTGAATTCTTGTACTAAAACTTTTGCTGTTGTTTCTTTAATTTGATTTTTCTGCAAATGGTGAGCAAAAATTCTTGGGATCATTTACTGTAGGTGCACTCTTGATCATCTTCAATAACATATAGGCAAAATTACTGCTACAATCACAATTTCTATAAATTTCCTAAAAATTTTATCACTTATCAGAAAAAAAACACTGAAAGGAACAAGCTACATGTATACAATGTGTACAGACACACCTCCAAATATTTATCTATTTATTTATCAATTTATTTATTTATTTATTTATTTATCTTTATTTTGTTTAAGCTATTTTAAAGATTTAAAATCCAAAACAACTTTATACTGTATCAATATGAGTAAATTAAATTCTTTTATCAATAATTAACATATTAAATATTTTCCTTGACCTGAAAAACTAACAATTTTAGAAGCCAGAAGCCTTTTTTTTTTAATGGACTGATCATTTCAACAGTTTCAATTCTAACAAATATATCTTTTCATTATGTGTCTTTTAGCTAGAAAAATGCCAAAACTGACAAGCATGCAACATCTCTATTCACGTGCATGTGATTGTATGACACACTTGTAGTTATTTTACACCTAATCTCATAATCTTGTGCCAAAATTTCATTTTCATATCACAATTTTATTCCTAAAATCAATCACTTAGGTTTTATGATAGTCATTTGCACAAATTAAATCAATTAAACTTTCTAAAATTCATATTTTGCTGGCCTTATAATCTCTAGATTAAAGCCTCTTTTGTTTCTTTAATTTTCATAATACCAATCAAAATTTTTTTCAATTTTGCACTGGTATGGGCATGATCAAAACATTGCAAAGCCACAGACACTGCAACTTCATGGGTAATGAAGCTTCTTATAAGTCTGTTTCTAAAATGTATTTAAACCTCTTCTACAATTCATGATAAAATATTTTGAGAATTGAACTCAAATTATTCTGAGCAGGGTGAAGATGAGATGATCTCCCTGTTGCTTTTGCTAGCAAGTCTCACAACAGTTTCTGTTCTCAAGTTCAGTGGCTTGGAAAATGTCCACAAAACAGGCTGAAATTTTCAGTGCAAGAGTTTAGAGTGATAACATATCTACAAAAATTTTTATAATTTTCATTTACTGTACAATCATTATAGTTCTTCTCTATCAATAACATAAATTGTATCTGAAAACAAGAGCTGCTCAGCTGTTTTTCAGCTCCAGGTAACTTGCAGGTACCCATCCTTCCTGCATGGTGGCAAGATGACGACCAAACCACCATCCTTCCTTGCCCAGCCTCAGAATCTCAATCAGATCTCCCTCCTGGAAAGGCATCTCATTCTCCTCCAAGGGATTGTATGAAGCTACAGCCATGTACAGTGCAGAAGGTGGCACACTGTAAGTCTGGCAAAAAAAAGTGAGAGTTTAAAATAAGTTGGCATGTCAAAAATACCAATAGACCTGTTGCAGTATTTACCACTACTTTTTTTCAGTTTTTCCATATATCATATCAAATTCTTTTGTCAACCTTTTGATTTCTTTTTCAAGGAATTTGGCTCTAAAATTCAGTGACATTTTACAAAACCTCAGTGTTGATCTGTTCAAATGTTAGATACTTTTTTGGCAAGAAAAATGTGTTTAATTCTTCCATTTCTAGTTAGATCAGGCAGAAAGGAGCTTGATAGAATAAATAATAGTAGACGCTGTCCGCTCTATTTATCAACGGAGGTTGGGCCATTGCTGCTTCTTCTCTGAGGGACTGAAACTAGCTTGGAACTTCGAAATATATTTTAATAACGGTCAGTTGTGGATGTGGATTGTTAATGGAACTTCACTTGGTTTAAATATTTGTTTTTTCCCACAGATGGCAACTGTGTTTGTAAGTACACTTTATTTTGTACACTGAAGTCTTTATTATTAGCATTTATTTAGATTTTGCAATAAACTCTAACTATGAATCCTCTAATTGTATCTTAAATAAAGTTGGATTTGGTTTTTAGGAATTCATGCAAATTGGCTTTCCTAAAAACAATCTGACTATTTATTTTTTAGGAATTCATGCAACCCTGCTCTCACAGGTGACAGACATTGTATGTGACAAAAGGATGTCGCTCAGAGTGAAGAGTAAACTACATAAGACAACTGGTATGACCAGCTATGATATATGGGATGGAGACAGTGCCTACAAAATAATAAGAGTTGGGAGCACAAAATATGGAGGTGGTAGAGAACAACATGCTGAGATGGTCAATTGAAGTGACAAGGATGGACAGACTAAGTAATGAAGATGTTAGAGGAATGATGAAGGTGGGAATGATGCAGGGAACATTGATAGAAGCAAGGCTGAGGTGATAGAAATGTCCAAAGAAGGGGGAGGAGGGGGAGGAGGAGGAGGAGGAGGACCTTCTGTTGTGTTTATTTGAATGGCCTGCAGTTATGTGACCAGGGGAAAAGGAAAAAAGGGTAAACGTAGCTAAATAATGGCAACCTGAACGACTATATATTATAAATTATTATGTTGTCTGCTGCAATTTAATCATAATTTTGCATTACAACACCTTAATTTCGTTCAAAGCTAACTCAGCTTTCTATCCTTATGAAGTTTGTAAACTCTTTCTTGAGAGTCTTACAACAATTTTGAATTGCTTTTCTTAATGAATGAGAAGTAAACAAAACATTAATGAAGTTAGAGTGTAGTCATCAAAAGGTGAAAAACAACTTTAAAAAACTTGTTCACCAGAGCTTTTGGTTGCACT
Organism: Isaurus tuberculatus; assembly: GCA_025447995.2. Lineage (NCBI taxonomy): Eukaryota > Metazoa > Cnidaria > Anthozoa > Zoantharia > Zoanthidae > Isaurus > Isaurus tuberculatus. Next base: position 3,060 of record JAOEHV020220882.1, on the reverse strand, counting down.
TGTCTAGTGATTTACAGGTTGCAATTTCATGCCATGCAGAGGTTGTGTTCAAACATTATTTAAGAAAAGATATCACCCTATACCTCAAAATCCTGGGAGGCAGTGTCACCAGCTGTCTCTCCTTCGCTAGCATCAGACCACTCCTCACTGTCATAATCATCATAATCATCATCAGCATCTTCATCATCATTCAAGCTAGTCTCTGTGGAAAGCCGTTCAACTATACAACTATACCTCCTAAAAATGAAACACAAAATAAGTACACTTTTTATTTTAATTGTTCATACAATGAGAAAACAAAATAAAAACATTCTTCAAATTCCTTAAAAACTCACAGTAAGTGGCCAAAACAGCTAACTGTAATAACATTAAATAAATGAACACCTTGTAATTACAAGTTGGCTTTGTTGCTGATGCCATAACTATAAAGTCTTAAACCTTAGAGATATGAAGGAAATCTAGATAACTACTTTTAGAAAATGGTGAAGGGAGGTGGGTGGGGCTCTGAGGGTGCTTCTACTCTCAGTCTCATCTTGCAACACTGATGTCTTGAGCAGGGCTCAAACTCACAACCTTTGAGTAAATATTCAAGCATTCCTATAACATCGTCAGGCACTGCTTTGCTCATGACATCCATAAGTTTTTAAATGTCTCATTTTAGTTTTAGATAAAAAAAAAAAACTATTTGTAGAGGGCTTGGCTACTGCTCTGAAACCTGAGGAATGTCTATAAGGGAATTAGGAGGCTTAGGAGTGTGAAAAAGTGCAAGTACAGTAAAATATGTGGTGTTAAACTTGCAGATAGGATTTCAAGTGCTGGGCCCCTGGACCAGAGCAAGCTGGAATTGATGTTTTTCTAGGAGAGTTTGTGAGGAGCTGTTCAAAGTGGTAGGGGTATATGTGCTTCATAGGGAGTCATGGTTAACCAATTAAGCAGAAAAGGGGAAAAGACCTAGCTAGGGTCGGGTAACTTAGAAATATATGGATATATTGATTGATGCTGTATAATAAAGGAGGATATGAAAAGTGTATTGTCAGGCTATGCTAATCCCAGTATGCTGGAATGGAAGAAGGCATGACAATACATTATTCATAAACCATTCCCAATTTATACAAACCTCTCTGGAGCCAATGGTCGGTAACGCTCCTCACCAATAACAGAGTGACTGAAAGTCCTGTGAATTGATGCATCAGCTAAGGAACTTGTGGGTCCTGACAAAGCTGATGTGGATTTCCATTTACAGCTGTCTGTTTACAGTAATTTACATTGAAAGTTTCAATATTAATTAAGTAGAATACTGGTATCATAGGATTTAAAAAATGCCAAGGTAATTCTGTTTTAACACTGTGAATCAATAAAAGTAATAAATTGTTGAAAAAAAAAAATTTAATACACTTGTCCAACATATTTTTGGTGCACTGGTGATGATGATGATGACGATGACGACGATGATGATGATAATGGAGATAAAGACTATGGTCAAAAAGTTGGTAATTATATGATGGTAATGAAGATAGGAAAGGATCTAAGGGTGATTAAGGTAGTATATACTGTAACCACGACAAGAATATATGTTGATGAGAAAATCAATTTTGATGACAGCACTGAGCCTGTTAGCATAATAAATCAATCGATATAATAACCATTTAGATATAAAAAGCAAAGTAAAATCACGAAATCATGTTTTTCATGAAGGAACAGGTCAAACGTAAAAGAGGGATGGCAAAGAATTAAAATTATGTATTGATGTTTCTATCATCCAGGACCTTGTCTGAAAATAAAGACCTAACCCATCTAGTGACTGCAACTTCCAGGAGCCAATCCTTTATAAAGGTCAAAACTTACCAAACCATACCTTTCCACCATGCACTCACCCCCCCCTGCATTTCTTTGGCACTTTCTGTCCCTCCCACCCTCCTAAACCCCTCTGCCACTACCATCCTTTACTTTTTGACAAGTCCCATGAAATTTCAATAAAGGTTTGTACAACCATGTTAATTGCTATCTATTTCTTTTAACTTCTTTTGTTTTAAAAACAAACACATCTTGCTTACTACACTCAACCCCATAAACACATAATAAAAAAAACAAAAAGATGATAAATAAAACAGTTTTGACATCTTGGCATTTAAGCACTGCTGGATATCAGTAGCATGCAATCAAAACATTAAAATCACTACAAAATAAAAACAAAATCAAATAAATAAATTTAAAAAAAAAATGTTTAAAAAAACTGAAAGCCCAAAAAGAAAACCTACCTTGAAGACTTCTTCGACCACCTTTTGTTTGCTCTTTTACTGTTTCTACAAACAAAATCATTTTTCCAAAACTAAACTATTTTAACCATTAAGCTTTAACAAAAAACTAAAACGAAACAATAAAAAAAATATTAAGTATTAAATTTATTCATAATAAACAACCTTGAAAAGCCATGCCCATGCAAAAAGCAAAATTAAGTTAACAAAAAATTGCCATGCACCCAGTTTAACAAAAAAAAAGCAGAACTAAAAACATCATTTCATTTCAATATATATTACCATTATATCATATCTTTTATTAATACTGTTATATATGCTCCCAAATTTATCGTTTGAAAGTCTCTCAGCAAAAAATGCTTACTATTGGTTCAATCGGTGAACAGCTGTCTTTTCTGTTAACTTTCTCAATCAGTTGAATCACAACTTAATTTTTACCTTGGTCTGCCATTCCTAGTACCCCTTGGTCTCTCATTCCCAATACCCCCTGGTCTCCCATTCAAATACCACCTGATCTCCCATTCCTAATACCCCTGGTCTCCCATTCCTAATACCCCCTGATCTCCCATTCCTAATACCCCTGGTCTCCCATTCCAAATACCCCCTGGTCTCCCATTCCTAATACCCCCTGGTCTCCCATTCCCAATACCCCCTGGTCTCCCATTCCTAATACCCCCTGGTCTCCCATTCCAAATACCCCCTGGTCTCCCATTCCAAATACCCCCTGGTCTCCCATTCCTAATACCCCTGGTCTCCCATTCCAAATACCCCCTGGTCTCCCATTCCTAATACCCCCTGGTCTCCC
>JAOEHV020220684.1:0-12925 GCA_025447995.2 Isaurus tuberculatus | reverse complement strand
ATCATTATCATCATTATCATCATTATCATCATTATCATCATTATCATCATTATCATCATTATCATCATTATCATCATCATCATTATCATCATCACCATTACCACTATCATCAACATCATCTCCACTATCAACTTCATCATTATTATTATATCATCATTATTAATTTCATCATCATCAAAAGACCCTGGCCAGTATGATCTGCATAACTTTGACTAACAAATGTTGTTTTAGTCATCTTATAGATTTGCATACCTTCTAACAGGTACCACATTCGTAGTTTTTTTTTTTACCCCAAGTAACTGCAAATAATACATTAGAGCTCAGTCATCTTGTAACTTCTCATGTGACTCTTTTTACCAGCAAGGCACAGCTGGCAACATAACGCTTCAGCTTTTTTCTAGTCTTTAATACAAGCAGGGAGATTTACAGCTAAACCTTTACGCATATTTTTCTTAACTTAATAGTTTGCAAGGAATTTAAAAGTGAATAAAACCTTTGTACAACTATAAGCTATGTTTACTAGAGATTTTTCTCATTTTAAATCATAAACAAAATTGGAAGTGGAAGCTAAAAAAACAAGGTTTTTTATTGATGTTGAAACTTGTATGTCTACAAGTTATAAATTTGCTTTGAAATAACAAATTGCTGCTTTCCTATCTTGAGTTGAATTTTTGGATTCTCTAACTCATAAATTTAAACTTTTGGCAAAATGCCTATGTTAAAATTCAGTTTAAAACAAAGGGTAGATATTCAGCCAATCATAAGCCAGTATTATTTCAGTTTGCAATAGAAGCCAAATAAGGAAAAAATGTTTACAAATTTATCATTTAAAACCACAAATTTTTATTCAATCATGGGTATAAGAAACTGACTGTTAAACTCAACATAGCGTCGTTGCTATACACACCCGTTACTGCCATTTTGAATTCTTGCAGCTCAGCGTTATGCTTTTCTTTGCAGTGTCTCCAAATTTTATAAAATACGTATTAAAAATTAGTATTTCTTCAATACTACGCTATGTTTTGTAAGATATCTCTTTCATTATATAGACACCGATAAAATACAAGGATTTCTCCAGTTACGATTTGGTATCCTTGAATATACCATTTTTATCTTTCACAATGTGAAGATATCACGGTAGTCGCGATTACTTCAGTTTATAGCCAATAATTAGTCTTAATTTTTAATTTTTTTATTTATTTTTTAATTTTTTGTATGCTTTTATTAACTATTATTAATTTTAATTTTATTTTTTTATCGTTGTCCTGGTATTTAATCGGTGTCTATATAATAATCAGAATATTACATGCCGCTCGTGGGTACCAATTTAATCTTTTCGTGTTCATGATGTGTGGACATGTAATATTCTGATTATTTTATAGACACCGATGTCGAAATACCAGGACAGCGATAAAAAAATAAAAATGAAGAAAAAAGTTCACCAAGGTTCAGCTGAGATGAAAAGCTTTTTCTACTTTAAGATCGGTTAAAATTAAATTGTTTGCGTCTTTTGGATAAGAACGTCAAATTAGTGTCTCTTGAAATTCTACTCGTAGAAATGCCAGGAAAATTTCCCTCTACAGCTGTTGCCTTCGTCAAACGAAGCAAACAAATCCAAAGGCTTGTTGCGTAAGCTTTAACTTGTTCCCTTGTTACAGTTTGTTTATTTTGCTTGTTTACCCAAATGTCTTTGTTGGCTTTTTTTTAAAATGGCTTCACACGTATCCAAGCTTAATAGATTAAACAGCTTCATAAGTCCTGTGCAGAAAACAAACGCCCAATCAATATTTGTCAAAAATATCTTTATATATATTTATCTTTAATTGTAATATGTTGTTGCTGTACGTAAAGATCATTTTCATACCATATGATTCTGGATATATGTAATTCGATAAAGGCAATGATTGGATGAAAAAAGTTTAGATAGATAGATAGACTTGCTTTATTTGCATGACCCATTTGATTTACAGGTATTGCTAAAGCTTTACAACAGTGTTTAATACGAGCTATACAGAGCCATACAGTCAGAATACAGTTATTTAATTCAAAACCTGTTAATCTAAAAGGTTTTACCATTAAAATATAATTCACAAACTTTTTAGTCTCAAGAAATACTCAGTCAAGTTCGGCAAACAAATTTGAAAGCTTAAAATATAATCACTAAAATGGTCTGTTTATAATGCGGTTTAACTTTAATTAACGACGTAGATATGCAATAAGTAAACCTTTATTTTAACTAGTATTGACATTCAAATGGGAGAAGATGAAAGCACCAATATTTTATTTAAGTTCATGCATTCGTCCCTTATACGTGATTAAAATTCTCTAGTGTTCGTTGCCAAAAAAAAAATTAATAATAATCATAAAAAGTAAAAAATAAAAAACAGCCAAAGTTGATTTAGTATATAATCGTGCATTTAAATACAGTTTTCTCTTTTTTATACAAGTTTTACACAGACCTGATGATGGAGCGTAGTTTAAACAACAAACAATGATACGGAAAATACTCTTAAATCTTAATTGAATCTATAAATGCTTTTCAGTTTCCTTCTCTTTATTGGGTTGCCTAGAGCTTTGCGCAACCGTCTAGCTCTATTCTAAAAGTTGTTTGTTTATCAGCTCTGTTCAATGATTTATGGGGCGTAGACTTCAAGTTTCTCTCAAAATTCTTTAACTGAGTCTTGATAGCTAGATTTCTACAAAGAGTTCTTGTTCCTCATTAACATTCAAACGGACATTGCAAAAGTTAGAGTGATTAGCCAATTAGGAGATTTGCTTGCTTTAAAACTAACTGATTAGTTCAAGATAAGCAAAGCACGAATATAATAAAGCTGATGAGCCTTTTTAGGATTTTACGCAAAATTTTGATAGTTTTATCAATAACATAGAAAAAATTTTTCTTATTCTTTGTCTCCACAAAGCTTTTAAAACATGTTTTGATCACTTTTCTATTGCCGACCATCACCAAGGTAAAATTGTTTTTCTATATCGGTATCCGTTTTTGGCAGTCGTTAAGCTTTTGTCTATGCTTGCTTCCTTCTCGGTTACCTTAATAAAAGAAATTAATACTTGTAATTTAATGTGATAAGCAGAAAATAAAATTTTCCTATGCATGGAAGAATGTTAGATGATTTGTGTGGAGTCTCAAATTGATTTCTAAAGTGGAAAGAGTTTTAGCATGGCCGTTTCTCAGTATGGGCGCGCTATTGAATATATAATAAGTTAAAATATGTTCAGTCGAGTTCCGGGGTGTAAAAATTTTTTTGTTGCTACTTTGAATTTTATTGCGTAGATTTTAAGTACCGATTCTATTTTTACAATGCTGCTTAGGTTTATTGTGTTGCTTTTATATCGTAACGATTAATGAAAGAATTGTTTAATTATATTTCTAGTTATTAAAACCATTTTGTTAACTTGCCACATTCCTGTTGGAAGTGCTTACTATATATATCAATAGGCTAATTAGTCACAGCGCTTGTCGAAGGTAAACGTTCATTCTATGCACACGGAACTGAAATAGCAGGTTTAGGTACTGGCTTGTGTGGTTTAGAAGGTATGATGTTAGTTAATTTTAAATCTAAAAGAGCGAATTACGAGAAAAATTGAAGCATTGACGTTAAGTATTTATCGTAAATGAAAAAAAGTTGTAATGAGCCCAAAAAGTTTTTGCATATCACGCTGTTAAGTTAACGAATTATTAGTAGGTAGGCAATGAAACGGGTTTCAGGCGAACCAAAATTTTGCGCAAAGCTACTTTTATAAAACATTCTTTTACAAAGTTTAAACAGTTCTTTACCAAACTTTAAAGGATAAAGTCTTATCTCAAACCCAAGGTGGATATAAACAAGTCTTCACTGGCGTTAAATTTGCTGAGGTAGTTAATCTTTTCGACTGTTATATTTTTGTGAGAGTAATTTAGAAGTTTGATATATTTTTCAACGCATTAGATTTTTTTCAGAAAAAAACTTCTACTAGATTCAAGATTGTTAGTAATGTGCTACATACTACTAGTCTCGATCTGAGGAATTTACGAAAATCCTACGTGAACGTCATTTTTAAGAACAATAATTCAAATATTTTTAAAGTACTCTTTCAAGAACAATTAAACACTTACTCTTATATACAATATTATCATAAACAACAGAAGAAAAAAAACCCAAACGTCGACACTTTACGCAACGTGCAATGAAGGTTAACTAGAAGCAGAACCTATTGTCCGTCAGTAGTAACACCTTTTTATGCTTCTCATTTTGCGAAAACATTTTGAAACTTAAAAGTTTTCTTAAGTTTTGAGTTAAAAAAAATCTGTTTGTGATTGGCTGAAGAGGTTTTTCGCTAGGGCTCTCTTGAGAGCCTGAACGTCGTTTCTTTCTTCTGCCCAGAAACGAGACACAAATCAGTCACAGGTGACTGAGTCGCTGGTACTGATCATTTCATTATAGAACACGGGGGAAAACTTCAGTGTTTTGCTCTTGAACAAGAACACTGCATAGTGATCTGGCTGGGCTGTGTTTGAGCTTCAAACTGCTAAACTACTAAAAATACAAAACAAAACAAGACAAAACTGAAAAATGTAGTTAAAAAATTGTTTCATAGCCAAAAGTACTTTTGAATGGGGGTTGAAGAGTTGAGGAAAACGCTTGTTAGTGCTAAGCAACGCATCATTTCACGAATGGAATGCTTGACGTTGTAAACGTAGATGGCTAACGCCATTCAGTTGGTAATATACGTATTGTTGTGTTGTATTTTTGGCCTACTTTGGCCTCTTTTGCAAAATTTAGGAGAGAGGGTTGATAGAAAACACCTTGCTCAAAACCGATTTCAACGAATCTTCTTGAAAGGACAAAAATAACTCGCTACTTACTCTCTACAGCTTCTAATTTACCGATGTTTCTCAGTCTTTCTCTCGAAAGAAGTGTTAAGGACAAAATTTTTATCGAAACAATCCTGACATTTTCGGGTTTAGCTAGTGCAGTCTACATTACACTTTTTAACGATAAATTCTGCCTCCCCTGCCCCACCCCTTTCCATACACACACACTGGCGCGGCATGCGAAACAGTTTTCACTGCACCTTCTTAACAAGAACCAGGCCAAGGCTGGCGACGAAAAGGGAAAAAGTTTAGTTAAGAAGAGAAGTTACTTCTTTTATCCAAACTATACAAGTTACACAGTCACTGGGTTTTACAACAACTTACTAGATTAGTTAAGCTGATCAGGCACTTTTAAATTTTTTTTCCCCCTATGGATTCATCTTTTGCTCCCCAGTTTATTCCCTTAGCTAAATTTTTAGCTCCTTACCAAAATAGCTTATGCGATGACCTTCCTCAGAGAATATTTCATTTATGGTTTACGAAATACCAGCTTAACCTAAAACGTCGGTCGACTTCAACCAACCATTCAATTTCATATAGCACGTGGGTATTTTCGGTGCTTTTTCGAAAATCCTTTGCTGATACTTATTTATCTCTCTACAATCTAGTAAAGATGGTTGAAAAGAAATCTGGTGAGAACCTTACCTTTGGTTGGGGTAAGTTTCGCCCCAAATTTCTTCAAGTGATTAACGGCCCCAAGTCGTTTTTGATCTCCCTGAGTATTCTCACAATTTTGAAAGGTAAGTAAAATCTCCTCAATTTCTTGTTTACAAATAGTTTAGCAACAGCCGCACACACTTAGTCGATTCGTAAAAAATCTGTAAAGGGTAAGGTGAGGCAGTTTAATTTTCTACAACTGCATTTTTCAAAACTAAAGCTACTCATAAATTTCATAGCAAAGCCCACTTTGCTGCAGTTCTATTTTAAACACATTTTGTTTGTTTACTTATAATTTCTATAAATAAGCCGGCGTGCGACCTTTGAGGTTATATAAAAGATATAAGCAATTGTAGAATCCAATTATAATAATCCGATGAGAATTTCCTCGACACCCAGTTCACAGAAAAACAACTGTTACATTTGATAAGACGCATCATGAAGAGTTTACTTGAACGAATAAGACTTGCCTTTTAAAACGGTTACTCTTTTTAACTTGCCGAAGGGTTTTTACTAGCGAAGGCATGATTTCACATTTGAAATGATCCTATTTAACCGAAAGCAGAAAACCAACGTTTACTTCAGCATACTAGAATTAAAAACCATTTCTGAGTTGAAAAGCTGTTACACCTCCAATTCAGGTGTTTTTTCAACAGATATATATATTTTTTACTTTAAATGCTGCTCCAAAGAAACTAGATTTATACTTTTAGTACAAATAATCAAGTCACTGTCTATCGCAAATGTTGTAATCTGACGATTGGCTACCCTACTTTCTACCGGCAACAGATAGTGTCTGTCGGATGAATCGCGGGTGTAAACAAAGAATCCAATATGGCGTTTATTTATTGATTTTTAGGACGCGTTTATAAAGACACTTTGTAGTTTCTAATTGACAAGAAAATTCAGGGGACATCAACGAAATACGATGTAAAAATTTTCAATGGTAAAAAAAAATTTTTGAAGCATCGTTTTAACAGTCAAGTTTCACCCAAAAGACAATCGACCTTTTGAAAACTGTGTGATCGTCAACATTTATTGTTTGATTTTGAACAAATGAAAAAGTATTTCTTTTAATGCAAAAGTATCGTTGTTCTTTTTTGTTTTTTCCATAGATATCAACTAAAACAATTAGACTACTTGTTAAGTCTTGTTTTTTATGAGTCAACTCGTAGACTATATAAATTATATGTACTTATATAGTCTAATCGTTATATGTTTGGCAACATCTTGAAGGATATACATAAAGATACTTACCGATACTACCGAAATCGTTTCACCAGCCTTTTTGTCCGGATATCTGAATCAAATGATACCAACCATCGACAAACGTTTCCAAATGACCAGCAAAGATATGGGCATCATCACAATGGCAAACGACATCCCTGGTTTGATTCTGATTGGTTTTGTCAGTTACTTTGGTGAGCATGGAAACAAAGTCAAATGGCTTGCATATGGAGCCCTTATCACAGGTAAGAAATATACTGCTACCAATCAGAGAAATATTACTAAGAATATTTCCTTTGTAGCTGATTTTTTATTGTACTTAAGAACTGAAAAAACTACGTTAATTTCAATGAATAAAAACTACTGCTACAAAAAAAAAAAATCAAAGATCAAAATTTTAAGTACACTAGGCAACGTTTCAGTTTTCTCGCAATCTTTATAAAGGAGATGAAGTGAAAAAAATATAACTTTAAAAATATATCTTTTATCTTTAACTAAGTACAACATCTGCTCACTTTCCTTTTTCATATAAACTTGCATTTATACTTAATTGAAAAAAAAAGTTTACTTCCCTGAAAATTTTCAGTAATTTTTAGATGGAGGAATTTTTGCAGTAAATAATGGTAATTCAGGTAACAATTTTTTACTGCATATAATAAGAAAAAATATCATTTTGGCGATGAAAATAATGAGTTCCAAAACAAATCAAAATGGGCATTTCCTATTCCTTTGCCGGTTGGCATTGCCGCAAACATGCAGCCAATTCTCTGTCTTAATCTTGTGGAGTTTTAGTGATTCTCGTCTCTAAATGCTAACACTTTAAACCTTACTCCAGGTGTTGGCAGCCTGTTATCTGTCCTTCCCCATTTGATGGTCGGTGATTACAAGCCAGTGTTGTCGGCCATAGCAACCAACACTTCTGCCGTGTGCAGCATTCAGTCATCAAACGCCGCAGCCGGGGGAAGGGCCAGCTGTGTGTCCCAGTATGATACACAATGGTATTATCTCTTTATCTTCGTCGTGTCCCAGATACTCATGGGAGTCGGTTCCACGCCCCTCTTCTCCCTCGGCCCAGCGTACCTTGATGAAAACGTCCATCCTAAGTCAGTTCCAATCTATATAGGAGTTTGGTATAGTGCAACGTGGTTGGGGCCTGGGCTCGGATTTATCATTGGTGGATACTTGTCGTCAGTTTATGTTGATATAAGTCTGGTAAGAATATAAAAAGGGAAAAATGGCTGTTTCTTTGCCGGACGATTAGACTAATGTATTCATCTAAATCACAGTTAGTGATTGGTTGAGCTCAAGGAAACGTGTCGCCTCCGAAAAACCCTCATATATTCGGAAATTATTCAAAAAGTTTTCTTAAAAATGTTCGCCTTGTTAATCATAGTTCGCAGATTTACTGCACAAAGGTTTGCAATTACTTTTAAGTAAATATGATATGGCCTCTGTTTTCTAAAAATTATTTACAATGAAAGCTTTTGCTTCAAAAGATTTGCGTGCACTTTGTGGTATTAAAAAATAGTGGTTCAGGAAAAAAGGAAAGGCAAATAAATTTTTTTCACAAATTGCAAAGATATGTAGTGGTATAATCTACCACAACTTTTAAAGTACCTGTATCAGTAAAGTTCTCATGATGATGCCTTGAAGAATTGTGATGATGCTTTTCATGAGCACATCATTTCTTAGGACAGCTCCATTCTTTCTCAGACGACTACTTTGTACAGATATTTTGAATGACAAATAAGATTTAATTTCACTCATCAGCCACTCAGCTAAATATCTGCGAAAGAAGTAGTAGTTTTTAGAGACATCCAGGCAAAAGGTTTGCAAAGTGTTAAAATCTGAGGTATTTTAATATTTCCCCAGTTCATATCCATGTCTAAAATTTTTTAAAAACATTTTAGCTTTTCCTCCACCCCCCCCCCCCCTCCAACTCCTTCCTTTCTCTCTCTCTCTCTCTCCCATAAGGAAAAACTCAAGCGTAATGTAATCCAGCCGACACATAGTATGTAGTTGTGTGCATGCAGATAATATTTTGAGTCCTAACTAATTATTAATAAGGTTTTTTTTTCTTATTTCGTAGCCCGAAGGAGTGAACATGACACCACTTGATCCTCGCTGGATTGGAGCTTGGTGGCTTGGGTTTCTCGTTGTCGGAGCTCTGAACTTAGTGTTCGCCGTATTTATGTTGGGATTTCCTCGGGAAATGCCTGGAGCAAAAGAAATGAGAGATAAGGCTATGGAAGAAGGAATTCTGGCAAAACAAGACAATCAAATTCACGGTAAGTTTGATCCAAAGAAAAGGGCGAAAATCAGTGTCACCATGCATTCGGCTTATTTTAACTTAGAAATATATAGAAAAATAAAAATACTGACGACCAGGAATTATTCCAGGGGCTTGTAGTTTATTACAAAAATACTTTATTCAATCTCACGCGCGTATATGTGGACAATAACGCAAGGAAACTACAAATTTTCACGTTTAGCCTTTGCTGTTTAAATTTCTCGTCAATTTAAGCTAATTCCTCAATTGAGTATACAAAAGAAAAATAAAAAAGAAGAAATTGAAAATCAAACGCTTGCAAAGTTCTATTCGTTATACAATTTCAGAATAGTGCTCTATGAAAGATCGAGTTTTATAGACCTTATTTATTTTACGAATTCTATCACTAGGCAAAGTGAAACAGTTAGTACCGGCAACTGGAAAGTTACTACGAAATGGTACATTCATGTGGAACAGCCTTGCCCTGACAGTTAACATCCTCTATATACACGGATCCAGCGCCTTCCTTGCTAAGATTATAAATTTGAAGTATGGACTTGATTTCCAAACCATCGGCATTGCACTCGGTTCTATTTTCACTCCGACAGGAATAGGTAAGTTACTAAACTTCAGTATAAAATTATAACTTGTTCATTAAAATTGGTTATTTTTTAAACAATAAAATACCGTAGACAATGAGTTATGATGTTTTTTATCTATCTTTTTAAACCACGTAGAAAACATAGTTATAACATATTTATTGCAAAAAAAAATTTCTTTAAATGTTTTCTTGCCCACAAGGTGCCTCAACAAGCTTTCAGACAATTTTAACATTATTATTAATACTATAAGTAATCAAAGATTACTGAAATGCGTTCGACATGTTTGTCAGCTCTGCTACTGTCTGGTCGCGGTCTAGACCCAAATCGAAAGGTGCTGGTGATTGTACTGATTACTGGATGCGGAATTCTTAATAATAATAATAATAATAATAATAATAATAATAATAATAATAATAATAATAATAATAATAATAATAGGGGCAAGGATCCCTGGAGGAGTAGTACCTTTCCTAGTGGCCCTTGTGGCGTCCTAGACTGGTCTCCCAACATCCAGCGTTAAGTGCAAGCGAACCCCAGGGCTGTGCAAGCCTGGGCAATTATGGCCTACTTCAAGCGGCCACTAGCCTCTCCTTAACGAAGACCGTCCGTGAGTGGTGAAGAGCCACATCCTTCACGAGGTGCCCCTGTGAACATCGCAGAACACGGCGGATCTAGGGGAGCATACCCCGATATAAAACCCAACACGTTGTTGGTAATCGTCACCCTAAGGTGGAGTCACGTGCTGATGGGGTGCCGAAGAGGTGGCCACACGTCAGGAGGTCGTGAACGTACAACTCGCAGAAGTGGCGAACCTGAGTTTTAATCAGCCTTACCTGGTGAGCCGGGCAACGCTAGGCGGACTGTGATTTCCCGAGCTATATGTTATACCGGTAGTCCATTTACATGTACTACTGGGGTATGAGAATATGATTTCAAATACAGAAATACTGAGTGGTGCTCCTGGTGTATCAAATGCAGCTGTGGCTGAGACCAATAGTGTTGCACCGACTCATATCCGAGGAAGAAGAGCAGATTGGAGTAAGGAGGAGAAAGAATTGTTGATGAAGATTGAGGCAGAAGAAAGGGCGAAAGGAAGCGGGTTTATGAAGCGGGTGAAGGAGAGGTGGTTGGAAGAGGCGCAGACAAAGAAGACTACCTCAGCCCAGAATCTTATGGATAATGCCCGTAGGTTTAGAAAAGAGAGAGAAAGATCAGGAACCGAAAACATCCCAGTTGGGCGGCAATGGCCAACGTCGAAGAAGGTGAGGCTTGTCGAGATAGACAGAGAAGAGAGGAAAAGGGGTCACGGGTTCATGAGACGGGTGGCAGACCGATGGGAGCAAGAATTCGGGGAGAGAATAAAGGACCAAACGTTACGGGATAATGCGGATCGGTTCAAAGACGAGAAAGAAATCGCAAATCTACTACTAGTAAGGGAAAGACGTGCTGCTGATGATGAAGAGCGGCTGAGGAATGCAGAAGGGGAAGTTGTAGATGTCGAAGGTGTAGAGGATGAGATAAGAACGGAACCTGGAGAGTTTGAACCGGCCGCCGAGCCAGATGGCTCTGGCACAGCAACGGAATGGTCCGAGTTTACTGCGGAGGACTTAGCCTTGGAACAGGCATTTAGAGAGAGGTTGAATAACCTGACGGCGGCTACACGGGAACATCTTGAGGAGAGGAATAGACTTCCAAAATTAAAAAGACTGCCGCAGGACCTGCAGGACAGGGCAAATAAGATTCTTTCCAAATATCTTGTGGGCTGTGAAGAACTCCCAAAGATAACAGACGCGGTATATGCCATGGCTGAAACCCTAGCCAAAACACTGGGTGTGAAACCCAAGCCAGCCCGAGGCGCAAGGAGCGGAGGGGGTGATAGGAGAGAGAGAAAGTTGAGGGCCCAAGTTAGAGCCCTAAGGCAAAAGATCGCAAGGGTGGGCAATGAGATCTACCGCAGAAAGGTGGGTAGACGCGCGACGGAGAAAGAGAAGGCAATCTTGCGAGGTCTGGAAAAACACTCAAACGGACCACTGACGAGACAAGGGCTAGTTGACACCAAGGCGAAGTGGCTGGATGAGCTGAGAACTAAAAAGGTGATACTAGTGAAGACACTGCAGAGGAGTAAGCGGAGAAGGAATAACAAGTTGTTCCAAGAAGACGAAGGGTCATTCTATCGAAAAGCGAATACCACTAAGGAAGCTAAAGGTAAACCACCTCCCATGGACAAGTTTGTAGAATTTTGGGCTGGCCTATGGGAAGCAGAGAAGCACACTGACTTGCAGCCGTGGATGATTAAGATCCGAGAACAACTGCAAAAAAAGATCCGGGACGTCAAGAACTTTGAGGTCAGTGCCCAGCAGATTGGCAGGATCATCAAAAGGCGGAAGAATTGGTCGGCACCAGGTATTGATGGTATACAGAATTTCTGGTGGAAGAAGTTTCATGGCGTGTGGGAGGCATTGGAGAGGACAATGAATAAATGGGCTGACCAACCGGAGAGTATCCCAGAGTGGTTGATGTTAGGCAGGACAGTCCTTCTGCCAAAGATCGATGATCTATCTTTCGAAGAGGACTACAGACCGATAACATGTCTAAACACTTCTTACAAGTTGTTCTCCGGACTGCTCGGAGGATACATGCGAACCCATGCAGAGAATAACGAGATTTGGGACGAGGGACAGCTCGGGGCGACAGAAGATGTGCTTGGCACAGTGGATCAACTACTTGTTGACAAGTGTATCGTTGACGAAGTAAGGGAGCATAAGAGAAACTTAGCCGTAGCCTTCTATGACTACCGCAAGGCTTATGATCGTGTACATCACGACTGGATGCTTATGGTGTACAAGTGGATGGGAGTACCGGAGAAGGTTCTAGGCTTGATTCGTGTGATGCTGGGAAGATGGAAGACGAGGTTAGAAGTCAACATCGGGGAGTGCAGAGCACAGAGCCGCTGGATTGACATTCGTTGCGGCTTTCTCCAAGGAGACAGCTTCTCTCCAGTCGGGTTCTGTTTAACAGAGGTACCGGTGATGATGCTGTTGGCCGAGACCAGGGGCTACAAGATGGGCCCCCCAGGAGCGAGAACCGTCAAACGAACGCACAGCCTGTTCATTGATGATCTCAAAGTATACCAAGAAAACCACGAGCTGTTAGAGGCGACAAATGAGGCACTGGTGAAGGCCAGCGAGGACACTGGGGCAGCCTACGGGGTTAAGAAGTGTGCAGAGGTGGTGTATAGAAGAGGAATGATGGTCAAGGGGGAAGGACTGCAGATCCTGACTGAAAGAGCACAGGCAT
>JAOEHV020220581.1:0-12926 GCA_025447995.2 Isaurus tuberculatus | reverse complement strand
GTGTGATTGGCTCGGCATCGACATCATAACAACTTGATTGACAAAGTGAAGAGCAGCGAGAAAAATTTGCCAGCGAGACGACTAGCATTGTGCAAAGTTATATACTTATTTTCTTTCTTGGAACGCTCAAACTTCTTACAAATGATGGATTTGTGTGGCTATTACACATATGCAGATGTTTGACTACCTATTGTATTTTATTTTACAAGTTTTAAGAAGTCGGGACTATTCGAAAACCGACTCGAAGTCGAAGAGCACCGATAAAACCGGCAGTGAATATATTATGTATGAATTCAAACTTAAAGACATATGATTATTACAAGAAAATTATTTTGAACTGACAGGCAAAATAATTCAAGAGGAACCTGATGAAATCTTATTTGTAATCGGCGAAAAGGTACTCTCAAATAATTTCTGTGTTGTCAAAAGTTCAAGTTGAAATTATTTCAATCATTATTTGCATCTCGTAGTCGAAATTTAAATATTGAAAGTCATGTCACAAAATTTAGGCTAGCTGTGCAAAATTTATTGTCATTAAAGTAAAAAATATGTTTAAAAGAAAATTTCAAAATACACGTTTTAAAAATGTTTGACTGATTTTGTTAACAAGTTGACTCAAAAGGGTCGCTCGCTGCTGTGTCTCGCAAACGACCGGACAAAACTTTGGTAATGCTGCTTTTAATTGCTTCAAGGTTTACCATGATTTAAGTTAGGTTTCTAAAGTTAAACCTTCTCGACTAAAAGAAACGAAATGACCATTCTCATGGCTGGTAATGCTTGTATTACTATTATTAAACATATTGTGCAGGAAAACTACACACGTGTCTTGTCCATTGTCGCATATTTGGTTCCGTGCGGGTTTATAACATAGTTCGTCGCAGAATTATTTTTAAAAAATAAAGCACTTAAAACTTCATTATTCTTTCTGGTTTTTAAGAATGAATAAAAGCGTCAAAAGATCTTCATCGATCCTTGATAATTTTCATTTTGTTGTATTTGTTTACAAAATGCAATTAAAGTGCAGAGGATTCAAATTAATTGTTAACGGTGAATATATTGTAATCGTGTGTATTTAAATAAAATGCTTCTCAAGTCTTCAAATTAAACTTTGATGTATTTTGAGCAATTTTAGAAAAGTAAATTATTACAATTTCAAAGCCGGGCGGAGGATGCTTTGGAGTATGGAAAAAAACAGAGACCTAACAGACCGTAGCTTTATGAATTATGATGGCTTTCATGAATGAAATTTAGCTATCGCTTAATAAGGCCCCATAAAAAAAGATTAGTTTATCATCCCCGCCCGCGTCTGAATTCCCGCGCCCGCGCCGCATCAGGTTTTTTTTGTTTTTGTTTTACTTGATTCAAGGATTCCATTCAAATAACTACAGCAGGACAAGGACACACAAATTAAAAAAAAAAAAAAAAAAAAAAAAAAAACCGCCCGCCCGCAAGGTATTTTTCAGATGGATAGGATGATAAACTAATCTTTTTTTATGGGGCCTAAGCTTTTCACTGTAAGAAGGTTTGGTTCTATCTTTGTTAATTTAAATCTGAGCTTTGGAAAGTCTTTTAAACAGGTTTTATCAGACTGGCGCATTTTGATCTAATGTCTCTGTCTGAGTCTAAATCGATGAGAAAGAGTATTAAGCTGTGTAATTTTTTGTGCAACCTGCCTCCCAACGCCATTGTGAACTGGATTTTACTTTCAGCAACGATGTCTAATACTTGTCTCACAATTGCCTCGTGTAACATCAGCTTAAGGCAACCCAGTACACGGTGTCGCAGCGTCTTGTTTATATATGCAACGAGTACGAGTTTAAGATTTTATGGTTTTTAATGCTTTTGTTTGCCCTTGTTCGTTTGCAACAGCAATTTAATTTTGTTCTCGCCGTATTAATAAGGTATACCATGGCCTTCAAGAAAGTTCAGGATTGTATTCTTAAGAGCTACGAAGCTGGTATACTAGATAAAGGAAAGATTTTTTTTATTATATTCTTTAAAACGTTTTTTCATTGAAGATATTTGTTATTTCTCACAGGTTCGTCCCACTTGCAGGGCCGGCAAAAATCAGAGCGTTCTCTAAAATTGTCACGGAGAAGCAAAGTATGATGGTTCCGTTTCCAATTGAAGAGCTTCCTTTCGTCCTAAAATCATAAGTAAAACACAAACTCTCGGTGGGTCGGTGGGTAAAAATTTCAATCAATGAGACAATTGATTTATAAATATCATAAATCTTCGTTGTTCTTTCCACGGGACAAGCATCATCGTGGTTTCTCCAAAATGAGAAAATATTTTCATCCAAAAGGGCAGAAACAAAGACTGAGCTTGTCGGTCGAGCGCCACGGTCGAAATGCTTGTTATTTAATAAATTACAAAAATTCCCGGTCAAAAAATGTTAGCCTGCGGTGCAGACGGCGGACGTGTCAGTTTTTTTTTTTCAGTATGTACCGTCTGCGTAACGGATCCTAAAAGCTTGTTCTCGAGAGAACGGTTATAGTTAATAATTTGTGATTGGTCAGTTTCTCACGCGCTATATGATTGGCCATATTCTCTTTGTAGCACGTGGTGTTTGGTGGTATTTGGTCGTCTTTGTGTACTTCTTGTTAAAAACAAATTGGCGGTGAGACAAGAAGAAAGTTGGCAAAGAGCGTTTAATGCTATAAAAGAGCAATTTGAAATCGAAAATATTCTTGATGGACAGGAAAAATCTTTAAGGGAGTTCCTGGGAGGCCAAAATGTTTTCGTAAATTTGCCGACAGGTTTCGGCAATTCTTTAATTTTTCAATGTTTACCTATCGTCTCAGACTTTGAGTTTCGCCGATCATGTCAAATTGTTTCCGTCCTTTTTCAACCAAATATCCATCTTGAGGCTTTTCAATGTCACACAAACATAAATTACAACAAGTCGACGAATTATACATCAATCTTTTCAAATGCAAAACACAGAGAACTAACCATTTTTAGCAAAAGGTCACAGAGAACACTAAACCGTGAACGACAGCACTTTGTTTACTTCATCGCATGCCAAGTTTTAAGCCAATTACAAAGCGCGTAACAAACCGACCAATCAGATACGATTAACCATATCCGTGCAAAACAGAACAAGAGTTTGGTATCCGTTACGCAGACTGTGTATACCGGAGGTTTAGACTGGCTGCGACGCAGGCTTAAAAAGTGTCAGTTTAGGAAAAAAATATTTAGGTTAACTTGTTGTATCGAAGGTCATTCGAAAAATGCGTATAATCAAGTTTCTTTACTTAAAAGCGTCTAACATAAAAAGTTGTTGTGGCTTCTCCACCTAAACTTGTCGTACTACAATCACCCGATTACAAGATTCGCACGTGAGATGCACAGCACGCATGCGTATTATTACTTTTGCCCATAACTCGTACTGCAGTTCGTTGCCGGTGCTCAAACGCTCTAATGTCTACAACTAGAACCAACTTTTCTAAATTATCCTAAACCAAAACTGCTACAACTAGTTTTTATTACGTTATTTTTAACTACCAAGCAAAGATTGGTTTTAAAATATTCTTCTTGCATTTCTGACAACAAGCAGGAGAATTATTCTTTAAAACCAGCTTTATTCGTAAAGAGGTTTGAATTTTATAAGTTACAAAATAAATCTCACAAAGTGCTAAAGCATATTGGTAGAGATTTTGTGGTTTCAATACTTGCTAATTACATTTGGTCCCTCGCATTCGGTTTTGAAAACAGGCTTGTAAAGGATCTTTTGAATTGGCTCGACTTTTGCAGACTGGTATCGGGAAAGCTCTCAAAATTTTGTTGAATTTTATCCATGAAAGATACGATCAGGTCTGTGCAACTGGTTTTTTTTTCAATACAATGTAAGCTTGCAAAGCAGTTGTAAAGTTGTATATTTTCTATCTTGCTGACAACATTAAATACCTTTTTACATTAAGTATAAGACAGTATATAAGACAGTATAGTACCTGTATATTGTCTGAACACCCACAATGGTACTAGCGTCTGCTAAGTGTTCTTCATCATGTAATACTGCGTAGTTGCCGCGAGGACCACAGTATTGACCAAGCACAACTATAGTATCAGCATTTAACAACCCAGCAAAGAGTAAATCATCTAGACTGAAAATCAAAATAACTTTTAGATACCTTGCTATCATTGCTTATATATTATCTTTTGGATGACTGTTCGTTAGCAAGACTCCATCTTTCATCTCATCTTGCAGAGCCAAAATGAAAAATCCTTTGAACAAAGTTTGCTTAATCTGTTACATTATAAATCTTTTAGTCAGCTCTGAAAATAGAGGCTTCTTTATCCTTATCAATAATGTCGAACTCTCAAAATGTAGTACACACCATTAGTTCTAGCCTTTTCAAGCGCTGAGTTTCTCAGACTTCTTCGTAATATTAAGATTATCGTTGTCAACTCAACTAAAACAGTCTCACATACCTCGTTACTAATATATTAGAGAATATTGTCAAAGATAGACCACTAACCAGTTTATATTACCCAACATGTAATACAGCATTGGAAAACAGCACACCGCTTCTAAAAAGTCCGGACTTGGCCTAAGAAACCAATTTTGTTAACAGTTAAACCACATTCCGTGAACATAAATATGAAACTATTTTTTTTACTGTTAATAATATGTAAAGACCTTTCCAATCGTGAACGATAGCTTTGATGTTTTTAGGTATACGAAAGCCAAAATTTGATGACGGAACATTGTTTCTCCCTTTCTGGATACGGCGTTCCATGCACCCTAAGTGTTTGGCTCGCTGATTTTATAGAGGAAGATCAGCAACGGTTAGATAATCAAGTGTTTACGAAAACTCGACAACAACGTAATAGATGAAAATAATTAAAGTCTTTCACTGCCAACTAAACAAAAGCACTGTAAAAAACTCCGGGGAAAAAGCAATAACTGTAGCGGCAACAGTTTTGTTAACTGAACAGTGCTAACTCACATTTCAACATGAAAATGTATTGTAAATAACTGTTTTACAGATCTTCTATGCAAAGGCTCTAAGTTGTTTATAAGATAAACAACACTTGTGAAACCGTATGGTTAAGCTTAGAATACAAAAGGCTAAGATCATGTGATCATGCGGTCTAAAATGTGACATAATAAATGAAAAACAAACTCTACGATGGTCTAAGATACGTGCCTCCTGAGACAGTATTCAGTTATTCAGTAAATAACTGTTATTTCAAAACTTCTTATCGTAGAACGAATAAATACCAATAACAATATTTAATGTTACGTACTCTTCTTCCAGAAGTAGAACGATTGGTTTGAGAGTCAACTTTGCTCGGTTATACGCTCGGAGTGGCAATATAAAATTATATAGACCAGCCTCGGCTCGTGGTGATGCAACGATAATGGCGCCTTTGGACTTTTGATTCATATGAGCGCTGTCGTGTAGGTCTCTATGCTCGCAGTCCTAACGGGGAAACAAAAAAACATAACTATTTTTAAAAAAATGTTATAAAAATTAATGTTATTTTTCCCGGTCATCCCACTAGGGTCCTACTCAAATTTGATGCATTGACGAGAGGAAGGAGAGTGCCTCAGAATACACTTCGTAATAGATGGATGAATCTAATAAAAGAAGATCTCGAGAGGCTCGGAAGGTGAAGAAGGCCTAAAACAAGGGCCTTCAAACCAATGGTCGTTCACTAGCCGAGCCAAAACCAGCAGAGGCAGAGCAGTAGCTTCATGTTGTTCAACAAAAAAAGTTGCAAAGTAGGGAAATAAGTAACAATAATTCTTCCTGACGTTGGTTGTTCGAACGATTGCAAGTACAGTTTTTGTTAATGAAGTCGGAATGGCCGAAGAATGCACTAAGTCCAGCAACAGCAGATTGTGGACCTTATTTGGTCGGATGTGGCTCCATAGTTAGTGGCTCGAATTACTTCAAAGTTTTTTTCTCACATGCAACCACTTAACAACATTAACTTTTTTAAGAAACTTTGATTTTAATACTATAGAGAGCAAATGACTTCATTTAAAGTATAAAAATATATAAATATTTTACAAACTGAAAGCATAGAAAAATAAAAAAAGGTAAGCGTAAAGTAAGCTTACCGATTTTAGCTTCAAACAGCAATGTTCCTTGGAGTTGGATAACAAATGGCATTTGGTGGGTGTGCGTCCGATGTAAGGAGTTACCCGAGGAACACCCACTACAAAGCTACAGGACCAACGGAAACAATTGTTACAGTTTAACTATCTATACAATAATACATTTAACTCCCTGAAGTGTATATTGTAAGATCAAGGCTACTTCATTTTAAAGTACACTTTTCCCTTACTTCAATTGTAATAGTAGTATAGAATTAATAGTAGTAGTAGTAGTAATAGTAGTAGTAATAGTAATAGAAGTACCAATAGTAATAGTAGTAGTATTAGTAGCAGTAGTAGTAGTAGTAGTAGTAGGAGTAATTATATATTATTCAACGTCATCACGAAAGCCTATTTGTGAGAGATTCAAACTGGATCAATATGTTGGAAAGATAGAAGCATACGTTGTGTTTATTCTATATGATTTGTTTATAGTGTAGTAATCTTCCCCAATCTTAAAAAACATAGCAAGTCTGTGACCTTTAGTTTCTGAAGATGCTTGCGTATTAAAGGTACAATTTTTAAAATCCAGTGTTGGTAAAACGTTAATTGAAGTTAAAAAAAACTCAACTTGAATAAATATTTGTTTTTAACGAGCAAAACAATATATTGACATTTTGAACTGTGTTAAACTCATATTATTGACATACTTTGGACCCGCATGGCATTTACGTACAATTTGGTTCAACACAACTTTTTCAGCACCTCCGGAATGCGCTGTTTACCTTTTTAAAGTGGATCGATTCGGAAATCGCATCTATGCAGCCTAAACCCCCGCTGTGACCGAGGTATCAATCATTTTGAAGGTGGTCGATGGATCGGAATAACAAACTTGGAGAAAAAAGTCCATCACTTCAAAGGTCAACTCGTAATCGTCCTCGCAGCAAAACGTCAGAAACATGAAACATAACTAACCATCTGCTGAGCTTGACGATCTTTCTTGAAACCACCGTAACTACTTGTCCGATTGGACGAACTGCAAAAACACAAACTGTCTCTTCGAACATTTTGCCGTCGTCTGAGTTTGGTTCACTTTCGGAAGAACGTGGCTAAAACTCTAGTTTTTCATGTTTGTCTTCTACGAATCGACCACGGTATCACAAACTGGCTTGTCGAAATAAAAGAAGAAAACGTGTTTGTTTTGACGTGTTTCCTACAACCGCAATGACTTTGATATCCCTTTGTTTAAGTCGTCCGTCTCATCCTTTTCCGAGTGAAGTCGTTTTAGTTTTAGCAGTGCAACTTAAGAATCGGAACACCCAACCTTCCCCTTTATGCTCATGTTTACTTATCGCAAGTATGTGCAAATTTATGAAAATTTCCACTAAAAAGGAACCCAACCGGATTCAAAATAATCGTGCGTGACAACTTCACCATTTTGTTTACGCAACAATAGGCTTACGGATTGGCTAACACAGAAAGCGCCGAAGCGAACTACACTTGTCTTTAACAGCAACAATAAGCAAATGGGGAGCGTTCACTTTAAATGGAACTAAAAATCTAAAAACAGAACACGCAATTACGAACAATCTGTTCCTCGATTAGCTAAAAGGAACGCCGCACCTTGAAAAGGAACCTGTTTTGTTCAAGGTAACACGAAATACGGAACTAACGAACAGAAGACGGACCTTTAGACTGAAACAGAACGGATCGATAGGAACTAGAGCACATTAAAAACTAACAAAGAAAAAATTTAGAAAAACAGAAACAATGATATCAAGAACAAATGCTCCGAAACTGTACATAATGGACCACTTTGCACCTACGAACAACCTGATAAAAACGCGTTTTTCCGATCCATATTAAATGTAGTTCTCATTTGAACACATTCAAGAACGATTTTTCCTTGATTTCGAAGTACAACATTCAAATATGAAAAGAAGAACAACAAGTAAAAATTTTCAAAGCTGTTCAAAAAAGAATCTTGCGAGGACTGAAATAAAATCAAAGAGTCCTAAAGAACAGATACAACGAATACATGGCACGGACGAAATTTTGTTTTCTTAAACTACTTATAACACAAACAAAACGCAAAAAAAAGGAATTTTTGGGAAACGCAAGAGAAGGTAGAGAAGAAGAAGCAGGAGGATCAGAACGAGAAGGATAGGGGGAGGAGGAGGAAAGGCCGATGAAAGAGGAACACGAAGAAATATTTTAAAAATAACAATAGATTTGTGTACCTAGGAATTGCCGTTGTAGTAAAGTCTGCTATATCCAACCCTGCATCAGTTGTCGAATCATCCTCAAGATCGGATTCATCAGGTACAAACACGGAGTTAGAGGATCTACGAGAGTCAGGTGTTCCAATGTCAAACATCACTTCTTTCCTGGATTCTGAGGCAGATGTTTGTTCTTCCCTCATTTCCCTGTTTCCCTGGGCGTTGCCGTTGGCTGCATAGTCGTCCAAATAGGTCATTCGAACCGTTTCCACTGTCGTTGTGGTGAGAAACGACAAGATTTATAAAAAGTTGCACTCAGCATGTAATTTTAGTGTATGCAGTTTGGGAAACTTGTGCCCATAATGACTAAGTTTTTTTAAAACAAAGATAATCAAATATCATTCGAAGTCATTGTGAAAGCCTATTTGAAAGTGATTCCAAACCAGAAACACTCTAGCAAATAGTCTGGACTTTTGGTTCATGAAGATTTTAAACTGCTCGCTTGATGAAAGTATAGTCTTTAAATTCAAGTGTCTTTTAAACGTTTTCCGAAAAAAAAAATAATTTAGTTTTTTAAAGTATTAGCCAAGAAAAAAACGCAAGTTAGATATTTATTTACCGAGCGATACAATAGAAGTCAGCGTATAAATTTGCAAAGATGAAGCGAGAAAAAATATTTAAGTCAAAAGTTCAAGCCTATCAGATGCAACTTGGATAAAGATTACAGAGCGATAGAGAGAAAGACTATCACAAGTTTAGGTATCAAATGCATTCTGCTATCTAGTTGTTGCAGCAACTTAAATATTTATTAACCTTTATTTTAAAAACCGTTGACAGCTCTTTCGGCTAATTATGCTTTAAAAGCATGGCGTGACTAAAAGAGGCTCGGTTTCCACCATACGAAAATAAAGAACAGTAAAGCATAATGTTTGTGGGACGTGGTTTGAATAGTACTCCCAAGTATATTTAAAACATACGTGCTAGAACGGCGATGGTATAGTGGGCATTACGCTTTAAATCTGCTATAATAAATGATCATCCTGAATGATCGCAGCCATTGATAGCTCTTTTGTACAAAAAATATTATTTATTTACCTGTAGAGTCTTCTCCGCGAAAGTCAAGTGCCACCGAGCTTGCAGTCAGAACCGATGTGTTTCTGTAGTTAATGCCTTGTTTCACATTTCGCAAAGATTTATTTTCTTTTGGTACCTTTATTTCCTGGGAAAATAGAAACGCTATAAAGACTCTTTGCTAAAAGCAATGATTCGTCATGCATATTTCCTATCCTCTAAAACTGATGCTTTTAATTGAGAGTTAAATGGACTCCACCTCAGTACGCTACCTTCTTTACTCGACTTAATCAGCCTGTAATTAAAAAAGACATTCAGAGCATTTCGTCGGATATGAGTAAAAGACACGTCAATAGAAGCGTCTTCCGAGTCAGCTAATGCGCTTAGGAGACAAATTCGTGATCTCAGTCAGAAGATTAGCACTATCCTACAACCAGTGTCGAAACGCTGTCACTTTTAAAGGCATTTCGTACTGTGCTTTTAATATATACTTTATGGCAGTTTCTTTATAGTTAAAAGTTTAAAAAAAATGGTTTCATACCCTAGAATAGTTCTCTCATAGAGTCTCGAACTGTTGTAACATTATTTCAACCAGTTTGCATTTTAAAATTGCTTGCTTCAATAAACTACGCAGAAGATCACTCTCAGGTTTGGGAGAAAATACATCACAGACATTTTAGCTCTACATTTACTAGCCAACTAGAACCCTTCCTCCTCTAAAAAGCCCCTTCTGAGAGTGTTTAGATACTGCTTTAAAATAAATGATAAAATGATATTTACTTTGGAGAAAAAAATAGTAGTTATTTTAAACAGGTTAAATCTTAACTGTATATAACATTTTTATCATAATGAAAGTAATTTTGTAGTTATAACATTCATATTACCCTAATCGCCATATCTTCCTCGCTTGATATTGAGATATAAAAACATCTGTCATCATAGTTCATGGTGTGAGAAGGACCTGGGTTCAAAATCATACCCTTCCCCTTGTCTTTCTTACGAACGGCGATTAGAGTTACTCCGTACCTACACAAGACAAAGAACGTTGGCCATAAGACAAGTTAGAAAACTAGGATCGTATAAGCATTTGCTACTGAAGACGAAGTTAAGCTATATGGTACCTCTACTCTGAAGGGCGTTAGACGTTCTTAAGACGCAGTAGTAATGTGAGGCTGTTTATGTAATCAAGAAATATGTTACACAAATACAACGCAATTACCAATAACAAAACATAAAATTATTAATTATATTGGCCGATTCACAATGGATGCTTCTGCTTCTGCTGTAAACAGCTAAAAATCTTCTCAAATCTCAGTAATCAGTTAACCTCATCCAAAGCTAAGTTGGTAAAAGCTGTACCGGAACCGCAAGTTGTGCTTAGTTCGCGCAATCGTCGTTTTATATCGTCTGTGGTTTTTTGAAAAAGTTCTAGTTTTTTCCCCTCAGTGACCACGAGTTGACACTTTTTATCTTATCCATTTCAACAAGCTGTGGCACCTTATCGTTTTTCTTGTCCGTTTCAAGCGAGAGTGAACTAAAATGTAAGCAATTGTAATTTTTATGTAAGACTTTCGTTTTGAGAACACAAGCCACCTAAGATTTATATTCAAAGGTTTTTAGGGGAATTTTTGAAAGTTTTACCGCGCACATGTTAAAGTGAGCCGAATAAAGTTCACGGACAACATGAAACCGTTACAAAAGCAGTATGATGGAAAGGCAGAGAGCAAGGGCCTTTAAGCTTTAAAAAGCTCGTTTAGGGCCGAGTTTTTTTAAAGCTTTCCTTTCTTACTTACTCCTAAATATCGCAATTCATTGTCAATTCATTTCTAACGTCATTGCTTACTACAACGCACTACAAAATAATAAGCAATAATTGTCGTAGATCTCCAGGTTGCACCGATGAAGCCTTTAAAATTGACCCTACTTCCAACAGATGTGGTTTCATAGCTCAGTTGGAAAGAGTGTTTCAACTTTACCACAGAAGTCATGACTTTGAATCCCGTCGACGCTTTTCTATTCTTAATTTCTTGAATTGTGTGTGTAAAACAAGAATATTGTATATTAATATCATACCCTATAATCAAAGTACATAAACTCAGATCAAAATTACTTTAATTTCCTTGCTTTGCAGAGGTTGAATAGTTTAAAGGCGAACTAACAATGTGGACAACGCTTGATTGCTATAGTATTCAAAATATATTTAGACTGTCAGCGTTTCATGGGAAGATCTTTATAAAAAGGAGTATACATTGAAGTTGAGAAACTTTTCAAAACAATGCTAAGAACAACTTAAGACTGAGACGCATGTTGAGTTGTTTCATCTTATTTCAATTATTGATTTAGATAGTTATTGCAAACAACATTGTTTTAACCTTTTGTGTGCGTGGAACGCTGCATGTGTGAAACTCTTGTACGCGTAAGGTCTGAATATCTTGCTCTCTCCAAGACGAATGTCATAAATTTCATTACCAGCACATTTACCATACATCTCATGCCACTTCTCGGAGCCGCGTCTAAAGATGGGGAAAATATAAAAATGAATATTGTAATATGCAGACTTGGCACTTTTAAGAATGTAAAACTTGTACAATTTTTCTCTTTCGTCCCTTCCTTAAAAACAAAGTTAAGTTAAAATTTTCACTCACCGAATTTCCATTCAGTTCTTAGTGTTGCTTTAGCTAATAATGATTAAGTTTTGTTATATTTTTTCTGTTGTTTTATCTGATCATAGTAACTATTTGTTCTTTTTCTCTTCCAGCTTTTCCCTTATTAACCAAATCACTTAATTAATTAAAATAATTTAACTTCACCAATCTCGATCAGCCATGAGCTATTCGGAATGAATCATTACCAATTTTTTGTGCATAGTCGGTGTTGTAAGTTCTGTAAAAGTTGAATTAATAAAGCTTTTTATTTTTGTTGTTTCAGAAATCCTTTCTAAAATTTAGTTTTTACTTACTGTTCGTGTAGCGTATGTAGCAGTAAAGTAACAAAGGTGGAAATTCCAGGACAAACGCAGTTACTTGCCAATAACGCGTGTTTAATTTCGTCTTCGCATACAACATATTCTGTGAAAGAGAAACTATTTACAATTTGTCCCGTTTTCTTTACTATTTATGATTTCTTTTTTTAATTAACAAAACGCCAATAGCTTTTGTTAGGGGCTTTGTTTAGTATGTAAATAGGAAACGCACTCCCTTCTTTTAAAAAGTTCAGTATGAAAAGTGCTTATTTTAACGGCTAAATATCTTCAACAGGACAAGTTGAGGAACAATAGTTACCTGCAAAACTAACGTGAAATTTATTTTCTGGCTTTAAAATCTGCACGTACAACGGGGTCGCTGGTGCAAAATCTTGAACGGCCCATGTTCTTAAGATGGTATGTTGATCCTTAAGGAAGAACAAATTTATATCAGAATTAATGCAATCATTTTTTATTATTTGACAATTTAGGATGTCATAACAACTTCTTTGGCATTTTGCTTTCGCAACCTTTCCTCACTTGTTATTTTAAGGATACACAGGACAAAATAATGCAAAAAATTATCATTTTTACGATTTTTTTTCTTCAAATAGAACATTAATTA
>JAOEHV020220481.1:0-12590 GCA_025447995.2 Isaurus tuberculatus | reverse complement strand
AGTTAGGGATCAGTCATTCATTCCACCTGGGAGGGGGCCAGAAGGAAAAGTGCTAAGCCATGAAACTATTATTAAAGATTAAACCTTCAAAGACTTTAAACAAAGCAGTTAGGGATCAGTCATTCATTCCACCTGGGAGGGGGCCAGAAGGAAAAGTGCTAAGCCATGAAACTATTATTAAAGCTGAAGTTTTTGTGGGGCTATGAAAACTTTTTAAAAACTACTGACAGGCTATTAAACTTTTTTTCAAAGTTTGATGTAAGATTTCAATTTTTGTCATTTGTTTTTTTCTTTTCTTTAGTTTTTTTCTGTTTTTCTTTTCTTTTTTGTTTGTTATTATCTGTGTTTTATTAGCTAGTTTTTGAGCTTATCTCTGATATTACAGGCTTGCTGATGTCATCAAATAATTTTTTCTCAATTAGTATTTTGAGTGTTTGTTAATGGAACCTTGAAGTTTTTATACATCGAACCTTTCCTCCTCCTAAGCTGATAACAGATGATGAAGAAAGTGAAGGCTCTAGTGAAAAGTAAGGCGAACAGTCTGAGGATGAAGAATGGAGTGAGAAGCACGGAATAAATGTTGACAACACTCAACAGTGAAAATCGTGATGATATTGGAAGCCTCGTGCATGAAGCCTGGTTTCCATACAACCGTAAGTACCACATGCACAGATCGTTCTGCGGTTGTGTCTGCGGCAAGCCTGCGGTAGTGCATCTGGTTCTGGCGACTGCAGTGGTCTGCAGTGCCAAGACATGCAGTTGAAAAATGTTCAACTTTTTCGGTAGTTACGGCGCCGCAGACTTTGATAAATTTTAGTGGAAACACATGTTTTCTTCAGAAGTCACCTGACCTGTTTAACCTAATAAAAACGCAGTTAAAATTAACTTCAAAAACCTTTGCACTTGTAAAACATTGTTTTAAAAATGGCTATGCAGACTGTTGACAGTATTGAGAAAATATCTGAATATGAAAGAGTAGAAAACGAAGAACTAATGAATTGTGTACAGCAGTATCGCTGCATATATGGCAAAAGTAGTGAAGATTTTTTTAAACTGCAAAAGACCTTTACTTTTTCTTTGTTCTCTGACGACGTCTCATAATGTATCCAGCAAGTATGGCAAATTGACATTTCAGAAACAATCTTTATTTTATTGCTGCTATTTTCGACCGATACAAATACAAAAATATTCAATAGCACCGTAAACGCCACAAACATAATTGTATGGAAACAATTGGCTGCGATTGCTCGCCGCAGCACTACTGATCTGTGGCACTAATCCGCTGTGCTTACAATTATACGGAAAATTGGTTAAATCTTTTTCCAGCACAAGTTGTTGATATATCAATTA
Organism: Isaurus tuberculatus; assembly: GCA_025447995.2. Lineage (NCBI taxonomy): Eukaryota > Metazoa > Cnidaria > Anthozoa > Zoantharia > Zoanthidae > Isaurus > Isaurus tuberculatus. The sequence goes on along the minus strand of JAOEHV020220481.1, from coordinate 11,240 downwards.
TTCTAATTACATAAAATGGGCCACGAAAACAAAATTTCAGTTCTGGTTGGGCCTTGAAACCTAAATCAGTAAATGCTTTCTTTTGCTAAGTAATCAAATTTTTTGTAAGTAGTTACTTTTTCCTTCCAGCCCCTTCCCTGATTGAATTAATGACAACTCCCTTACTTTTTTAAAAAGAGATTAAACAGCTTTTTAGATATTTTGGTTAAAACTTTTTTTTAGATTCCGCCTGACCTTTCTAAATGCTTTACTGTTATACAGCGGTTTTGAAATAAAGTCGAAATTTAAAATAGTCATTAGTGGCATTTTGATTCAGGAAGTGGATGGGTAACTTCATTTTCCTCTTTCGGCTCGTCTCGTACCATGTCTGGTTTGGCCAACGGAAACCGGATATTTCTTATGCGAATAAACAACGAAACCATAAAAAAATTTGTTTAAATCCACCGGTAAAATCCCCATCCGTGCGCACCCAAATATTTTTATGCGGTTTCAATCTTTATCATTTCTGATTCGGAAGTGAAGCGTGTAAGATTCCAAAGCGCAGGTGCAAATGACTGCCATTGTAATAGTAGTCAACGGTGATTGGCTAGGAGATGCTGATTTATGTCTACTTTTTTGACAGGTTGACAACAAACAAAACCATCCAAGAACAGCAAAGGTTTCATTTTGCTGCGCTCTGACATTTGAAATCTGAGTTATAAAAAGCACTGGCGTAGGATCAAAAGCCCGGACTTCAAATGCGAAATGGACTTTGCACGTTTAGTGTCAAGTGCTTTGGTCTTTCTTTGCTCGGAGCTGCAACAAGCTAAGGTACTAAAAAAGTTTCTGTCTTTGTTACATATATTTGATTCTGAATCTAATAATTACTCTTGCTCGCAACATTTTTGGCTTCATTCGTTTACTTGATTAAACACAACGTAACTGGCCCTTCATTGTAAGTCAAATAATCCTTTTCTAGTCAGTGTTTTTAAACTTGCATCAAACTTTTATTTGTGAGTTGGGCAGAGAGAGTATATTGTATTTATAAATAGGTTGTGAGTGTATTGTTATGATATCTTGCATCCGTAAACCCGAAATTAATTTTTTTAAAACCAAATTTAGCACGCTGGCCAACTTCACTGTATATCGTATCCAAATTTAGAGCTGCTTTTTGTGTTTATTCTTAGAAATTAAGAAATATCGGGCAACAAAATCAACTCGGTTCTCCCTGAGCGCCCGTAGCTGTCAAATTGTCACTGGAAAAGTACTGAGCTTCGGGAAAACACCGCATTTAGTTTCGACAACTGAGCATGTCAAAATCAATAATCTAAATTTAGCATGCATATGTTACAGCTTCGTATGTTCGCCTTGATATAACATGCAAAATTACACAACTGTAACCGTAAGTTTCTTCAGAAAGTCTTTATTGCCTAAAAAAAAAACTTGTAAAATATCGCCAAACGTTTTCAAAGTACAACGACTTTGGCCGACGTGACCAATTGTGTAAACAAAACGCGATTACAATCTTTCCAGAAAGCCTCTATTTACAAAACTTTTTAGTGGTCGACACGCAAAAAGGATACCAACTCGTAACATAATCTATTTTGCCATACAGTAGAAGTAAACCATCAGCGCTGTTCCGTCAAACTTGCCAGCAAATTTATTTAGATAATTTTTTGTAAGACCGTCAGTAGTCGTTGCGAACTGCTACGCCTGAATATTTCCGCTAAAACTTTATTATGCGTTGATATCAATTAATATCAAATATTTAAAAATTTTCGTGTTTGTTATGATTTAGAGTGAGCAAAAATATTGAATTATCTAAGATAACGTAGCTCCATCTCACTGAACAATTAAGAAATATTTTTGGTACATAATGATAATAAAGAAATGTAAAGTTTAGTTTTAATAGTCAGTTTGAGGCCGATGTTATAGTTATGTATTGATATGTTATTTCATTGTTTAGTTTGCACCTTAAGACAATTTTAACATCTTAACGTGAGCTATAATTTTAGGCTTTTATAGAGAGAAGGTACAGACTGCATTTCACTTAAAAAATGTTGCCTCAAAAGTTCTGAAAGTTAGATGGTCAAAATTTGAAAAAAAAAATTCCTGAAGTGCATACATCTTTTTTACAACTTTATTCCATTTTATTTGGGTATGCATTTAAATTATTCTTTTTTTTTGTATGCCAATTTATATATATATTTTTTGTAATTTAGTTTAATGAAGAATCTGAAATCATTACATTTAAATTTTAAGTAAAGTTTTATTTTTTACCAAAAATTATAAAGAATCATTACATACAATTAACAGAAATGCTAGTTTCAACTTTCCACATTACTGCACAAACTTTCAGATCATTCAGACTCTCAAATACAAACATTAATCAGTATACCTACATGTAATATCCATTTCTAAAAAATAAATAATAAATAAAACTCTTGTTAATACATCTTATTTTTCATTGCAAGAATATCTAAGAAGAGAGCTACAATTGTGTTTTAATCAACTCTAGAATGATGTGTTTGATTAATGCCTGAAATGTTGTAAGATGCGTTACATCCCATGGTCATAGAAACACATACTGTATAACTAAAATCATTTGATGTTATCCTTTTATGTAAAATCTAGCATAACACAACTGATAAAAGACTGTGAGTGTGTTTCCAAAGAAACAGTTGTAACAAAAATTTGAAGTTTAACACTGTAATGAAAGGGAAAAAAGATGTGTAACATTTCAGATGTTAGTCTTTAGTCAGAGTGAAAAAAATGAAGGACTAATGTCCAAAACATCAAATTGCAACATCTTTTTTCCCTATCATTACAAAGTGAAACTTAAAATATTTTTATAAAACTGTTTGACAAAGGACAGGGGTGGGGAAAGAAGTAATCATACCTCCCCTAACCCTGCGTAGCTTTGGTGCAACCCTAGTTAATAGCGGAAAAAATTTAATAAATTGTTTTTTTGTAACCAGCTACAGTGTCAAAATCAAACTTAAAGCTTTCCAGTAAAGGTTCTCCATTTAATATTTTCAGGCAAGTGATTATTGTGGCAAATACGAAAACAAAGATTACTACTGTGAAAAAGGTAAATATAATTGCAATATTACCCAAAAAGAGTGTGAGACACATACATCAAAGAAGACCTTTGGTTTTTTTGACAAACTTTACCAATTTTAATTTTTCTGTTTTATTTTTCTTTAGGTTATTGTTGTGGAAACAAGAACTGTTGTATGACAAATTACCATTACTATGAAATGTGGTGTAAGTATACATGACTATTTAAATACATTTTATTTTCATGTTACACTGTAACCACAGTAATATATAAATCAGAAAATTCAGTTAGTAAATAATCTGTACATCTTCTTTACGGAACTCAAGCAAAATAATTCATAAGAAGAATAATTAGGAAATTATATAATTTTAATGCACATTAGATATGTGATCTTTATAGATAACTGACAAGGTGCAAAGCACAATTTTGTTACTGACAATCTGACATCATATCCAAGAATAGTGAAAGTTACCCATTTCTGTTATCTAAACTTATATCTTTAAGGAAAAAATTAAAGACAAAAATTTTTCTCTATAAATACAACATAATTAAATAGGGTTATTGACAGTTTTTTCATTTATATTTTCCATCACTTTTACATAACTGTGAAAGAATGTCTTGCACTTTAGTAAACTGTATTTATTGCTTTCTAGTTATAACTTATTTACCTAAATATTGATATTACATGTGCCTTACCCAGACTACTATGGTTTGTACCCTTTCTCACGCAATCCTATTCTAACCCACTGGGGCATAGCTAGCATCAGGCAGGGAGGCAAATGCCCCCCCCCCCCTCCTAATTTTGGCCCTATACCTGTCAGGTAATTTGTTTCTCAAAATAGCAACCTTACAAACTACCAGATCTTAGCCTTTCAAAAAAAAATTTTGTCCCCCTAAGCTTTGAGTCTGGCTATTCCCCTGTACCTACTATACATGCAGGCCTCTCCCTAGAAAAAACACCTTGGGGGCTGGGGAGAACTATGAACTGGGGCAGATAAAATGGCAACAGGAAAGCAACTAAATTTTGTTTTAAATTTGTTTTTATTTTGTCTTGTAAAGAAGTTTTTTTGTTGCCTTCAAAACTTTTTCAGTGGGCCAAATATTAATTATCTAGTATGTAACATAATTAACGAGTTGGATTGTAAATTGGCCTCCTTAAATTCTCCTCAATTCTTAGCCATATTACCTAACATAAAACAAAAAACATACTTTATTTAACGTCTTTACATGCACGGAGTGGTTGCCCAATCTCCCTAGCCAGAGGATAATGTTTAAGCGGTCGACGGCAGAGATTTTGGCATGAAAGTCGATTCTAAGGAGGGAGAAAAACCGTAGATCCTGGAGAAAAACCCTTGGAGTCAGATTGAGATTGACAAATCTCAACCCACATGCGAACCCCAGGATTCAAACTCGGATCTGTAGTGGTGGGAGGCGTGGATGTTAACTACTAGGCCAACCTGACTCCCCTAATTTTTGCCCTATACCTGTCGGGCAATTTGTATTATAGCCATTAGCTAATAATTATTTATGTTGTAGGGTTCTGGTTACTGTGGGCACTCATAGCTGCTTTGACTTGCTGCTGTATTTACCACAGACACCAATTACAAAGGGGAACAAGACACCAATTTTACTTTGCAAGATTTTTTAATCCTTCATTAACTGCAGACACTGGCTTAAAACACCACAAGCTACCATCATACAATGAGGTGCTTAAAATGCCAAAACTTGACCCACCATTAGATACTTCTGATGCACCACCACCATATTTTGATACCAGGGAGTGCCTTGAAAGTGCCAGCTTGACAAGTGACATTCAGAATTGTAATGTGGAAGTTTCAAACACAAGTCCAGTACAAACTTATCCACCTACTGTCTCCTGTAGCTTAACTTTGTTCAACGAGAACTCTACCTCAAAAGTGGAACATAAAGTCTAATTAGGGTAGCACCTATTCAAGAACCCTAGGCCAGGTTGTGTTGTTACAACTACTAGTTCTGAGACTTATAAAACCATAAAAAAGTTTTCAGAAGTAATGCAAGTAGTGCACAGTTGTTAGAGACAGCAGTGATCAAACCAAAAAATAATTTAAGAGGTAGTAAAGGGGGGGGGGGGTCTAGATCATGTTTTATGGAAAATAAAAGGGTCCTTTCACAATTCACAAAAAATAAAATAGGTAATAATGGTTGTTGAAACTAACAAAAACATAATAAAAATCACAATTCACGGCGAATTAAACATTTATTTCTTGTTTCACAGAAAATAATTTTGCAAAATCTCGCTTCACAGCTACTATGGAAATCACGATTCACGAGGAAAAAACTAGCCATTTCATATTTCATATGAAAACAATGGGCCGATCACAAGTCACGAAAATACCCTTTACCACCTTCATTTAAGGGAACTACTTTTGACCAGCAAGTGATGATAAAATGTTTTTCAAAAGACAGCGACAGCTGCTTTTTAAAGCTCAAGAGCCATTTTAACTTGCCTATAATATAAACCTAGTTGTAAGTTATTTCTACTCTTGCACTGGTTATCGAAAATGCAAGCTTCTCTTAATATTCTATAGTGAATAATTTATAGTGTTATCAATGTTAAATTGATTTTTCAGTTGTTTATAAGAACCCTGAATCCACATGCTTGGTTTAAAAGTTGAACAAAAACAACAACAAAAAATAACTTTAATTTGTAGTATGATTTAAGTCACAACAAAAAGTTTAGTTGTAAATTAATTAAATTCAGTTGGAAATCAATAATTTCAAGTAATTTTGTAATAATAAAATACCTGTTCTTTAGTTGTTTTTTTTAGGTGTGATTGGCTGATAAAACACTGACTATAGACTTTAAACACTGTGGTTTATTCTCAATTAAATTGAGAAATCATTTTGGTTTAAAAATGGATGACATAATTTTTTATTTATGATATGTAATTTAAACTCAGAAAAAGTGGTTAAGGAACTTAATTTGCCTGCAAGTTTAATTATATTTAACAGTGGTGCCATTTTTTATCTTTGCTTATGGATAAAATTATGTCAGACATTTATAGTTAAGTTTTGCAAAAATAAAGCAGATTAAAAACGTTTGGGTCAGCGGTGCTGCAGTTAGATATGAACAATGAGCATTGATTGAAAGTTTTTAAAAAATCCTGAAGTGCATCTGCATTGGTGAAATGTCTAATTTCGAGAACTTGTGATTAAGATTTTTATGATATAAACCACCAGTAATGTAAAGAGCTGTTGAAATTCAAAGAGTTCTACTTTAATGAAGGGCTAACCCTGTATCAAGTCCTTGCAACCTTTTGAATAGTTGTCTAAAGTTTGCATGCACTGAAATTCCTGGAAGGTCATTGATTTAGAAGTGTTTTAGTTGCATCTGAACAGAAAAGAAATGTCTTTAAACTTAACTGTTTTTGATGAAAAATTTTTAGTGGACTTAACATGTTAACAAATATTTTTAATACTATAAATTTAATATCATTCAAAATATCTGTGAGACAGATAATTTAAAAGAGGGTTATCAAAAATTCCAGCTTTGTCTATTAAGCTGGTTGTGATTCTGCTATAAAACGTTTTCTATATCACTGAAATGTTTGGCAAAGACAACTTAAAATTTTTACTTAGTGTGACACAGAGCATAATTTTTCAGAAGACCTTGTCTTAAACTTTATCAGGGATATTACTCTAACACCCCTATAAGATGTTCTGCCTTCAGCAGACCAATTATACAAACCCCTACTTTGATAGGAAATAGAATTATTGCAAAGCATAATATACTAGTGTCACCATTCTAACGGTGTGGATTCTAATATAAGAGATGTGTCTCTCCTTGTTAGCAATCCCTATGTGCATTTTTGTTTTTGAAACTGTGAATTTCTGAACCAGTTTCATACTTCGAAAGGAGGCGTAATAGTGGTTTAAGCATATTAAAAGTCCGTTTTTTATAGGGCTTAATTGAAGATCTGCATATCTTTAATGAGTTTTTACGAGTTTAATTGTTACCTTAAATGAAGAATAATCAAGAAACCAGGTATAGTTCCTGTGTTCAGTAGTTTCGGAATATAAAAGCTACGAGAAAAATATAAAATAACAAATATTTGACATTTGGACATCACCCGTTGTATACCACTAACACAAAACGACTTGCTATGTCCGTCAATTAATTGTTTAAAAAAAACACATTTGAAATGGCTAATCATTTGCAAATATAGATGTTCGTAAATTTTCGAAAAATGCAATCAGTTTATACGGTAGGTGCGCACGTACGGCTTTTGAAGCAGATATTAGCCCAAAAAAAAATCGATTTTCTCTTGAAATAATAGAATCATTTACGGTGGAGTCAAAGTGGCAGTCCATGACTCAGGTTTTAATTTCAATACCTAGGCTTCTACAGTTTTCTTCATGCAATAAAAATCGTCTCTGAGGCCGAAAAATGAGCGAGTTAATACCTGAATCAAATACAGGATAATAAGGATAATCACCTTTCTGTGTAAAATTATTTTCTTACTTTGGATAGCGTTGAAATGGATGTTGTTTTAGGAGAGGTTGAGAGGGAGCCGGTTAAAGTGGTACGGACATGGCTCTGCAGCGAAACGCCCATTACCTTGTAAGACAGGTTCTTTTTAGTTTGAAGTAAATGGAAAAGTTTCGGTGCGTAGAGGAATTCATGAAAAGGATGTATAACATAATTGATGCTTTGGATCGTTTCAAATGGAAAGCAGCTAAAGAAAACCAAATCGAAAAAGATGGGCCAAGGCCAAGCATTGTTGTTATTTGCCCTGTAATCTGGGCCTCCTGTGTCAACCTATGCGTACGTAAAAATGACAGGATGCATATTCAACACGAGTCACGTGGACGGCGGCTGGCTTTGTGCGTGGTGCAAACGTAGATTCTCTATTGTACGTGCGTTTGCTTGCGTGCTCGCCCGCCATATTGCCTTGAAAACTTTGAATTCTTTAACTTACGTTTGTTCGAAGAATCTTTTTATGAATTAGGCAGTCGTGATGGGGAAATACGCTGCAGTCGAAGGTAAACTAATAGCAGAAGTTGAACGCCACCCGGTGATTTGGCAACCGACGGATCCCGACTTCAAGAACAAAACCTTGAAAGACGACGCGTGGAGCGAGATAGCGGATATTGTAAACTCGGCGACCGATTCGCAGTATACAGGTTGGTTAGATAACTTACAATTTTCTTAGTGCTCTTTTTTGAGCTTTATGATTTACTTTCTTATTAGTTTGAAGTTACGGCTACAAGTTCAGTATTGTTTTTATGCAACTAAACTATTTTTAATCAACAATAAAATAATTTTAAACTCTAAGTCTAAGTATGAACTTTGAACATATATTATGTAATTTTTAAAGTTTCTTGAAATTTCTGCGTATTCTGTTACCTTTGACTGCTTTATCTTATGTAGTATAAAAAAATCAAACGTATGTGTTGCGCTTGTGGCATGTCGAACCTTGCAAAATTAAACGAAAAAAAATTCCTGGAATAAGACACAATCAAATCAAAGGCAAAGTTTAAAACGGGCAAACTTTGAATAGCTTCAGCACGGGTAGCCCAGCTTTGACATTTGAATATGAGCTAAAAAGAACAAAAAGGTTTTCCTTCATTACTTACAATTTAAATATTACAATTACAATCTTAATCTACATAATTACTAGAAACAAAATGAAACCAATGGAGAATAAAAAGAGATGGGACATAATATATAAAACTAATACTGTGCGCTTAAACTGATTAAAAACAATTTTATAATACAGGAGGATATAAGTTTTAACCCAATTTTTGTTGTGAATGGAAAACCACATTTTTTGTTTTGGATAAATTTAGAACTAATTTATTAGAAGAAAGCCACTCATAAACATTTTGTAACTTCACATTTTAGCTAGTTTTATTAGAGTATCTAGGTCATGTCCATTAACACTACAGTCAGTGAGGTGTTGTCAGTAAACAGCCTTTCATTGAAAAAAAATTGTTACATGTACAATGTCATTAAATAAATAAAAAAGAGTAAGGGTCCTAGGAGAGATCCTTCAGGTACTCTGGAAAGGACTGAATGTGTGTCAAAATAAACACCATTAACAAATAAACATTGTTTGCATTTCTGTAGATATGATTTAAGCCAAAAGTTTTCTAAGCTTTGAATTCCATAAGTCTCCATTTTTGATAAGAGGATTGAGTGATTTACTGTATCAAATGCTTTACTTAAATCTACATAGGAACAGCATCAGTACATAATTGTCCTCATTTAGATTAAGTCATAAATTATTTCTTCAATCAAATCAACTAGGCAATCAACACAATTGTTTTACCTGGGCAAAAGCCAAACTGGTTGGGCACTAGCTATAGAAGGTTATTTGTCATTAAATAAAAATTAAGTTCATTAGAAACACACTTTTCAAAATTTTTTTTAAGTACAGGGAGGATTGAGATTGGTCAATAATTATTACATAATGTTCTTGAACCTTGTTTAAAAATAGGTAGAGCCTTTGCTATTTTGAAACTGTCAGGAAACGTTCCACTTCAACAGATAAATTATTTTATTATGTATGTGAGGTTTGTAAATAATAAGACAACATAAATTTGGTTTTAATTCTCTACTCATAGTAATCTAAATCTGGCATCCTTTTACCTTCTCCTATAACAGAAATTTAATTTATAAATTTTAAATTTCTTCAGCATGCTACCAACCTACCATTATTTGCTTTATTTGTTTCTAGGTTAGTCATACTCTTAATATTAAAAACTGAATTAAAATTACTAGAATTTATGGAGACTTGTTGTTGCAACATATTGTACTTTGTACACAGTTACTGATTACAGAGACAAAATCTGGAAAAACATACGTGACACCTATGTCCGCTTGCTAAATGGTCATTATAAGAAGGCAGGAGCAATGACTGACAAGTCACCAAAGTTTCACTATATGCAGTCAGTTACATTTCTGAACCCCTATATTGGTACAAGATCTCAAAGTTATGAAAGAAGATCTCTTCCAACTAAAGATGAATCTGTTACATCAGTTGAAGTTGTTGCGCCTGATGTAGAAGTTGTTGAAGTTAAGAACACCATTGAAAATGGTGAAAGTGAAGTTCAGGCTAAACAGGGGATTAAACGACCACATTCAAACACTAATATGACACAGGATCAAATAGACCAGTTAGTAAATGACAGAATAAATGAGCACTTGTCAAAATTACCAAAAAGGCAAGAAAAAGTATTTGCAAGTGAAACTGATGCAGATGGGTTGTTTTGTCAGAGTGTTGCAGCACAACTAAGAGAAATGGATGGCAGACAAAATGCTGTTGCTAAGGCCAGAATTCAAGTAATTTTGGCAGAGTTAAAGTACCCAGAATGCTCTGGATTAACTACTAGTCTCACACCCCATGCACAACATATGTATGATACAAACGAGAAACCTGAACGGTGTACCATGGTTGACTTGAATTCACACCAGTCACATCTTTCACGTTCAATGGCTCAGGTCCAGGGTAACTCAGAGCCATCTTTTGCTGCTGATGAAGGCACTTGAAGTACACAGTTCATTTACAGGGTCAGTGGCATGACTTCTGATAGAGGCTTCAAATTTTAGTGGCTAGAAAGTCATACTAGGTATTAGGATGAGGCTAAGTGGGTGGGGAGAGAATTGGGAGTGGGGGTGTCTACAGGTAAAAACTACTAAAATCTTCAATCTTCAAAAAGAATTTGATATTGAAAGTTTCCATTCATTTAATTTTGTAGGAGTTTAGGATCCTGTGATAAATGTGTTAATAATATAAAATCCAATAATGAATGAGAACCCCAAAAGGATTTAGGATCAAGTATATAAACATAGATTTTCGTACTACCAATAACTCTATTTGTGTTCAACATGTACTTTATCTTTCCCCTGCCCTCCTATGAATACCTTTGCTTCCACTCAGGATATTTTTGGGTTCAAGGTAAAATTGAGCAATATGTAATATTTAAGATGCCATTTTAAATAACATTACACCAAACCAAGTTGATTTTTTGGGGCACGTATTTTTTTAAAAATAATTTGGGTTGGTCAGTTGGAAAAAAAATGAAAATAAAAAAAAAGATATACAATTAGTGTAATTTACATAAATCAGATCCATGTCACACCATGTGTCAAAACACTGAAATTTCAACATAGGTAATCTGTTGCTGAAAGATAAGAATACTTGTTTAATTTTAATGA
>JAOEHV020220480.1:0-26770 GCA_025447995.2 Isaurus tuberculatus | reverse complement strand
ATTTAATGTGTGATGCTCTTTGTGACGACTGCTTGCCACGCTCATTTTGCTATTTTTTCTTTTTTTAAATTCTTTTTTAAATTTTCATTTCAGCCTCAAATTGTTCTTATTTGTTCTTATTTTTCAGGCGATTTGAGCCTCACTGTTCTTATTAAGTGTGTTCTTCAAAAAAAAAAGTGTAGGAAGAGTTGCCCTAGCGTATGGCTATCGCTCGAAACGTCAGCTTCCAACTCTACTTATGACGATGATTTATCATTTTAAGTTTAACCTAGAGTTGATTAAATCGCGTGTTCTAACTACTCACCGATTTACTTCAATTGTTACTTTTTATATATTTAACAAGTATTAGATAAAATATTTTTACTGAACTTTTAATACTTGTAGATGTTCTTTGACTACATAAGTAAAAAAATAAGGATTTTTTTTATTTTTTATTTAGGTTTATTCAATTAGCTTTTTTACTTCAAAACTTTTGGCTAGTCAACTAAACTGGTTTTGAAAATCATACGAAAGATACTGTTACAAAAGCAATTAATATAAGTTCAAAGCTAAAAATAACGATTTAGCTTATCACGGGCAACTATCAATGCAATCATTCAAAATATAGAATTTTTTACTGGGCCGTCCTTGAAAGGAAAGACCTCCTAATGCGAGGAGTGGAAAAAATCATTTCAATTCAAGGCCTAGTTATTTGATTGCTGCCATTGAAAGGACTAGCACTAGCAGTAGCGGTAGACTAGCTTTGTACCGAGTAAAAGTGGCATTTTGTTCATGTCCTTTTGTAAAAATCTTTTTGATCTTTTAATTTTAAGGGTAGGATTGAAAAGTTGAAAATAGACAAAATACCTAGCAATATTTACTTTGGAAAAGTAGCTGTCACGCAAACCACTCACCCACCCCCACCCGTCTGACATTCCATTCTTGTCCACGTGCTTATGTGTGAGACCGCTGGTCAAGTGAATCAAAACCCGATGCGGTGGGAAAACCGGGGGATCTATTTGCATTTTGGGGAAATTTCCACACTTATTAGACCCTTTTGGGGCAGGACTAACCAAAATTTCTTCCCTGATGCAGTCTGGACTAAAACTTGGCATTGTTTACATTGGGAAAGCTGGTGGAAAGGTAAAAATCAAACTTTTCGCAAAAATCATTTGTTGTAAGTCTTGTGTGACGCGCAGTGTTTTCGTCCTATAAAGCTTGGAAATAGCCAGCAGTGTAAACACTGCCAAAGGTTTGTTTTGTTACAGCAATTTAGAGGCCTTGTAACTGAATGGTAGTGGTTATAAACGCTATGGAGTGATATCGAACAGAAAAAAAGTTTTGTTTCAAGCTTTTTACGCGCAAGTGACAATGTGGTTTCGTCGGCGATATTTTTCACATACTACAGTTCGTAAATAAGGCGAAAAATGCATTTATACACTAACTTCTCTAAGGACGATTGCAAGGAAGAGACGAAAGTTCTAGTTTATCCAAAAAAGTTTTTTTACAAGTAGAAATAGCGCGGTCATATTTAATCTATTAAGTTTGGCTTCCAAATTTATTCAAATTTGATTCGTGACCTTGTTAGATTAGCGGAAACTCTCTGTGCTGTAATTTAGCAACCCAAAAGATAGAGAATCTTCGTGTGCAATCTAGGAAAATTATTCTGTTCATAAAAAATGATCTCTTCTCTTATATTTGACCGAGTTTTTTGAGCCTTGACTTAAAAGTATATAAATTACTAGTAAGCATAATATAGATGTACTGGGTAATGCATATAGTTTGCTGATCATGAACTAGCATTAAATGGCTATTTCGGGTTGACTTTGCAGTTGTCAGTAAGCGTTTGCTTGCGCTATTGGTCAACGCGGTGAACATTCACAAAAATATGAAAATTAAAAAAAGTACAGAGATAAGGTGATGTACTCATTTTTTTGACCCTCAACTCAATCGTAATTGAAAAATCAGTGTTTCAAAATGTTTTCAAAAATTAAGTTCAAAATTTTTTGAAAAAGATTGTTTAAGCTCATTGGTAAGTAGATTCTACATATAATTTAGACAACAAATTGAGCTTTTATAGTTTTCTTAAAAAAAAGTTATGTGGCAGATATTCAAGTATCAGTGTTGTGTCAGAGCTTGTTTAAAAAACATCACTTCCTTACATTCAAAATCTAACAAAAATAAAAGCTCAAAATACAAAACCCTTTATACACTCTACAGATAGTAATGAAAGAAATACAACATTGCACTGTCTAGTATTGTAATGTTTGCCTTAAACTTTCTATGTGTATAAGTTAATTTTGGAATATTTTTAAGGTTTTATTCATATAGTACTAGAAAGTCTCAATTTGATCTAAACCAGTTACCTTTTAGAAAGCAAGAAAAAATATGTATCATATATCATCTGCAAAAAACTATGAAACTAGGATTGTTGACCTTTTTTGATGGCTCTTCAGTTTTTTGTTCTGTGCAGTAACTGTGGAAGGAAAAGCATTTCAGTAAGCCTGGAGACTTTGTCAAGATGACACCAAAATAATATACATTTTTACTAGTATATTACTAATTAAAAATGATTACCTAAAGTTGCATTAATCAATACCTTAAAATGACATCTAATAGACTTCTTTCATAAATGGCGAATCTAATTGTTATTCTTTTATTTGTAAGTAAATTAGCCTTCCTAGCCTCGTCAACATGTGTAAGAACAATAGAATTTTCACTCAAAAGGACGATAATAATGTTCGCCATTTATGAAAGAGGTCTATAATTATGTTCTCTTTGTTTGATGTTGTCCACACAGCACAAATATTCATTACTCGATGAGGGGGACATACCATTAGTGAATAGATTCAGGTTTGAGGTATGTATAAAATCTCTTTTTTTGTTCATTAGTGAAGAGTTATCTTAGATGAAAGTAATATATTTCTCCTTTTAAGTGTTCTTTTTGAAGCTTACTGGTAATTGGGAATAATTATTATAGAAGTTGTGAGATATAATTAAAACTACTTGTTGAGTTTGTATACATTGTTATGATGTATTATTATCTTAAGCTAATAGAAAGAAATTTTCACCTGTGAACCTGCTAGGACAGCATTTTTAGTTAAGGCAACCTATGACATTCGTCCATCCCCTGCTAATATTGTGAGGTGGAAGGTTGCAGATGATGATAAATGCAGAAAGGAGACTGTATGTCACATACTATCCCCATGTTAGCTCGCACTCAACAGATTCACCTGATATCATGAACAGGTGATTGCAGTTCTGGTGAAGGCACTTAAGGGCAAGTTAGATTACATTAACCAAAGTAAAGTACCAACAATTATTAAGCAAGGGGAAGCGGTTTTCTTTAAAGCAGGCTCAAGAAGTCAAGCAAAACCAGCAGTAAAAATCACAGGTGATAGTTAGAAGGTGGAAAGGTCATTGGGAAATAGCAACCAATCTGGAAAGCCTCCTAGTTTTCCGATCCCCCTGATAGGAACAACCCAGCGACCAGACATTGTTGTGTAGATTCAATAGACAAGGTGTGGGATTGTTGTGGAGTAAAACAGTGCCTTGGGATGATAATTTTGTGACTGCCGAGAACAAAAAAGAAGAGAGGTATAAATACCTCATGGATGAATGTAAGGATCAGTCATGGGATGTGGAGTATTACCACCTGGCTGTGGGTGCCTGTGGCTTTATCGAGCGGAAGCTATTAAACATCTTTCGACAATGCTTTGGTTTCTCGGCAGCTGAACTCAGGAGGCTAGATGTGCTCTCTGGCAAATGGTGGAGAAGGTGCCGCTATGGTTTGGCTAAAGAGGGATGATAAGATATGGCTTGAGTGAGACCTCCCCATGCTGCTAGTACCAGCACCAGCAATGACACCTCCTAAAAGGAGGGACCCTGTAACATGAGACTGCAGTTGAGGAAAAAGGGCCGAAACTGGCCGATGTGGTTTTCTCCTGGTGCTGGAACCTAGAGGAGCTGCTGGCTGCATTGCACTATATCAACCGGGTGTTTCTCGTCTCCCTACGTTAATGAAATTTGTTTTCATTAAAATTAAATATCTGTATTTTGTTAACACTGTCTATCATTATTACAGGCTCGACTTGATGTAGATAGAGATGGAAATGGGGCAAAGATCTATGCATATGCTTTTGATTTAAATAAAGAAAAAAGTGGGGGCTGTTATTTCCATGAATATATATGGTGAGTTAATTCATTTTACTTTTATGATCCTCAGCAGTTTGGAGTGTAATTGGAAAAAAAGTAGGGTCTTTCTAAACTTTCTACCTTTAAGGTCTTCTGGAATTTTAAATTTATACATTCTCTATGTTGATTAAATTTATTAAACAACTAAATTCAATTTGTTTTAGGGAGAGGCATTGTGGTGGTATTGCACCTGGATTTAAAGTTACTCACAAAAATAATGTCACTGTAGGTAAGGAATTTATCATCATAATTCAGTGCCGTATGTCTTTCTCGGGTCAGGAAAGTGATTCGTCACAGTTTAGTTTCCAGCCAAAAATGTTGCTCTCTTTTAAACCAAACCTGAAGGATGGAAAGCTTGGTTAGATTATAAAGTAGACAAAAAAAAGGTCAAGCATTGAATAAAATCATTCAATATTTTGGCTGAGTTGGGGATTGAACCTGGGACCATTCTTTTGCAGTTACTTATATCACTGACAAAATCACAAAGCTTGTTACATATCATCACTCATTTGCTAATAACCAGTATTTGTACAAAATCAGTCCCAATAATTAACTAGTTTATTTGTTTGTAGATAACAGACTACAAAACCTTTCTCTTGTACCCTGTGGCAACAAGCATAAGAGATTTAAATCTGACAAAGATCAAAGGTTTGTTTAAATCTTGTTTTCTTATTTTGTTTTATGTAAATGGTAGAAAAAACAAAAAAATTTAGCATTTAACTTTTTTCTCAACACTTTTTTTATGTTTCTCAGGACATCCATTTTCCTTCCCTCACCAAAATTAGCCTTTAGGCCAAGGTCACCTTTAATTAGTTATAGCACAAATTAAATCAATTGAGTCATATAATTGACAATAGTTATTTTTATATTTATTTAATAGTAATTATAGGTAATCCTGAAGTAGAAAATACTGGACATCATGATGTAGACTTCCCTGAGTTTTGAGATTCTTTGGGATTATTTCAAGGCTTTCTGGAATATCAATTTCATTATGTATATATATATATTGACTGTAAGGGTTAAATTTTCCTAATATTTTCTTTAATTCTCAACAATGTAATTCTTTGCAGTGCTAGTTGTAACCCAAGTCAACCAAGAGAAGATCAAAGTTTGTATTGGATGGCTGTGTCAAGACTTCCACCTTTTGAAGTGCAAGATGAGGTAATTAAAGTAACTTGAAACAATCAGTTATAGTATAGGTGTACATACTAACGTGACAAAGAAAAAAGTTGCAACTAGGTTGGGTTGTCTAACCATTACCATAAAGGGTTAAAAAGATTGGTTAAGACCAGTAAGATAAATTCATTTATTTAGTTGTACTTCCTTCTTACTTAGCCGTTCTTGTTTCTCTTTGTAAGATACTCTCGGCTTGTAAAATTTCAAAACTGTTATAAATAATGTAGTTTTTAATTTAGTTATAGTTTTCATGATTATTAAAATTAACTATATTAGACTGATCTACTTGAACACTTGATGACAGACGTTTTGTTGTTGACAATTATTTAATATGAAAAAATTATGGTATGCATGCTGAAATGAGGAAGTTTATTAGAATATCAGATATATTTGTACAATGAGGTAATTATTGTTTATCAGCTACATTTTTATTTTTAAATGTCTTTTCTTTGGCAGCAATTCATTAATTCAGTTTACAACAAATTTTATAATTCAAATGGAGATTTAATTGAAGAGGAAGGTGAGGGGCAAAGCTTGTTTTCAAAATTAGAGAGTTAGTGATTTAGAGAATGCTATTAATAACAGTATAATAATATAAAATTTAAACACACTTTTAAGGATATTTCTCAAATGATAATTCTGTGGTACACATGACTGTGTAGAAAGAAGTCACTGACTAACTGACAGTGAAAAGCTCCAAGATTCAAGTCTTGGTCCTGCTAAGTTTTGAACTTCATACGACCCTTGTTTCCACCAAACTGACTTTCCCTTCCATCCTTACAAGCTGAATTAGTAAATAGAGACAGTAGTGGCTTTGGCTGGGAGCTAACTTGTGATGGATATGTGACCCAGTCAGGGGAAGTCAAACTCTCATTATCTTTGCTCTAAAGATATAATCACTGCCTCTGACCAGCCATCATGCTCAGAAAAAATTAGCTCCACTTCAAATACCATATAAATTTTTTTCTTTAAAATATTCCAGAACAAGTGAAACTTATTGTAGTGTGTATACTTAGGGCATTACTTTCCTGATCCTTCTAAAAAATATTTATTTAATAATAGTTAGTGCTGATTTAATCTAGATCAGTTAATGTGATTATTACGTGTGATTTTCAGATGACTCCTCATCATTCTATGAATGCCATTATCCACCATGCTGCAAAATGGAAAGTGAGGTAAGTGAACTAAAAAAAATGCAGTTTGACCCCAAATAGTATAATATTATTTAGTTTAGCTCATCCAAACATTTCTCATATTTATGTATGCCCATTTTATTGGCAGATAATACTTTTGATCGCATTTTATTTAAATTCTATGAGCATAATTAATAAATTTGTAAAATGTTGAATGTTTCAATTCAAGTTATACTATTTTACAGCAAGAAACTTTAATCTGTAGAACAAGTTTAATCTTTTTTCCAGGACTTCAACAAACCCTGGGGGGAGGGGTATACTCTTCATATTTTTAGCTGGGGTTGTCTTGCAGGGACCCAGAGAAACTTTAATAGTGCTTAGCAACCTAAATTTCCCATGAATATATAGTAAAGGAACTGTAAAATCAAATGTTTCTTGGACTTTTAGAAAGAATGTAATGATCATTAATGTTTGGCAACTAAGCACTTTTGAGATATTTAGAGTACAGAAATTTTTGTCAAAAATGCACTTATTAATTTTTTCCACTTCTCCTCAAGTTTTAAATTTTAAATCAAGTCTCCTTTATTTTTATTTCATTAACTACTAATTTGTATATTTATGTAGACATTAATCGTAAACAATAAATTATTAATGTCTAGAAACTAAGATTTACTTGATATTAGATCTTTGTCTACTGCATTTTACAACAGTTTCTTATTCGCCGCGCGACCAGATAGATATGTTATGCGAAAGTCGCTTCTGATAAGGCCGAAAAATTACATAGTTAGACTTTTTAGCATTAAGAGTTAGTTTATTTACAGTAAGCCAATCATTTAAATTAAATAACTCATTGTTCACTGTAGTTTCAAGAAATTTTAAATCTAACATCTGTCGCACTTTAGTTGTTGAGTGGCCAAAGAGGGAATATATACTGTCTATCATACTTTCAAACATGATGTCTTTTGCACCAAAAATAATTAAGTTGAGATAATTTAACAATGACAGCAAACCTGACCTAATTTCTTTATTTACATTACACTAATTCTTGTACCTTTCAATTAACTTTCAATACAACTGTCATGTTGTTAATGGACAAATGCTCTAAATTTCAGTTACGTCAATTTAGTATATGTGGCCGTTGTCAGCAGGTACGATACTGTGGAACTCAATGTCAAGAGGTAAGAACTGAACATGTCATATGTAAACAATAATTTAAATCAATGATAATAAATGCCTATATTTAATAAAATATTTTTGAATATAGATTTTGTTTAATCACTTCATAACTGAATGTTACTTTTAGCTTCTAATATTTTTTTCTATATCCACTTATTACCAGTAATATTAATTAAGATTGAAAGTATAGTTTAGAAAATTAAAAAATAAAACTAACAACATTAAGATGGGAAAAGCAGTTTTGAGAAAATGATTTTGAAAGCTGTGTTTTCTTTTTTAATTCAAATTTTATAGAGGGATTGGCGAAATCACAAGAAGAACTGCAAAGAAAAAGCCAAGAAAAGAAACTGTGAAACTCCTCCAGAACGCTAGTCAAGTAATGACACAATATATCGCTATTTAGGAATAGTACATAGCTTTCCAATTCTGTGAAAATTTACTTATTTATAAACAAGAATGTGTATAAGCTGAATTTGTCATCTTTTGAAAGGCTAAATTATCAGTGAGTCTAATTTGAAATTAATCCAATTCCCATTCTCAAGATTACACAAGAATTTTGAAATTGATCTATCCATCAATTTTTTTGAACAATGTTTGTTTTAACCTATCAAACCAGGTTTGTAAAAACAACCAAATTTCCAATTCCTTGTAAATACAGAAGTTTCATAGCTATATCTTGTAATTTATATAATAATTATTATATAGTTTAAAATTATAGTTTCAGTTATTTAGTGTCCAGAGTGAAGCAAACTTTATTAATAAATTGTTTTGTCACATTATTTCTTTATCAAAAGTTCTTTGTTCATCTAGTAAAGAGAATTTGCTGTAGTTTATTGATATTGTTTAAAAAATGTTACTTTAATTGCATTTTATTATTTTATCAATTGTAGAACTTTATTGCAGTTAGAAACTATTTTTTTAATACAAGAACTAAATTTAATGCAAGTAAGTTAGAATTCATTTTAATTTCTCAATGTTTCAGTGCCATCCAGCATCATTTTAGGAGTGATTATATACTCAGAATAGTTAAGAATTAGTCACCGAAGTGGAAGTGAATAGTGGTGGATATTTACCCAGCCGCGAAACTGCAAGGTAAATATCCAGCACTTTCACTGACACTGAGATGAATAACTGTTTTAGTATATACTACACCAGCTGAATAACTAGCGATCAAACAGTAACTTTATTTTTGACAATAAACAGACAAATGGTAATGGGAAGCCATTTTGTTTTTCTTCAGCTGCTCAAAGGTGTCTGAATAGTACTTGGCTAATCACTCCGAGCTAGCCAGTCAGCGTGCGTGAAAAGTACTATTCACTTGCGTGGTATATAGTAAAGTGTGTTATGTCGTGATAGAAAGTCTATGATAATTGTGTTGTTGACATGGGTTTCTATCATTAAAACACAATTTTCAATCTTGAAAATGATGCTGGATGACGTCAAAGGTTGAGAAATTAAAATGGATTCTAACTTACTTGCATTAGTTTTTGTATACAAATTTTAAGCAAAGCCATTTTGATCAAGAAACTATTTTGTTCTATGTATTCTGGAGGCTTTTGTAAGAGTTTGACACGAGTTGGGTGGGTTGTGATCTCCAGTGGTGAGTGGCCCATGTGTTCTACTAAGGGTATTGATTTCATATAATAATAATAATAATTTATTTACTTGTAACACGCAAGTATCAATTTACATTTTCACCTGCGCGGAAATATACATGTAAGTTACTGTTACAGTAGCAACTTCCTAGACTCGTATTATAATATTTGTTTGTTAGTGGTATACACCACAAAGTGCAGGGCCTATAACCAAAATAAGTTATGGCGGAGACTGCTGAATTTAGATATGTAACAAAATTAATGCATTTAGATTAATTTTACAACTAAAAAGTGGTTTTGAAGGCTGCCATTTTAATTATTTGTGTTAGTCATAGTACATTTTGCATTTTATTTCATTAATGTGATCTTTACAGTATTCAATTAAATTGAATAATCATCTGCATTAACCCTTATTACAAATACATACCAGATGTTAAGGCAAATTTAATCATGAGAGTTTGTACCACCATCAGATCGGTCACTGCAGCACCCTTTTCAGTCTTGCTAATTAAACTGAGAACAGTTACATGTAATGAGAATGAGTTATCATTTAAGTTTTTATATTTATTTTTTGCGCCAACAGGAAAACAGTGGCGAAAAACCAAATGTAGGTAGATGGATCCTTGATGGGGTTCTTAACTCTCCCTACATTACTTTTCAAAAACTTTGTACAGTTCCACACATAATTTTATACAAAGTCACATTTTTTGCACTAGTTGGGCTTAAACTTTCAGACTAGTGTAACTGGTTACTTTATCAATCTCCTTATGTTTTCAAACTTTACCCCTCACCTTTGCTTATAACATTTTTTTTCTATATTCTTGTAAACATAGTTACCATAAAATCAGGATTTCATAACATTTGTAATATATCCCCACTATTTTATAAGTTAATTTTACTTGTGCCTCAAAAAAAACCCTTAAATAATTTCCCTGGTTTTAGACTCTGGTAAAGGAATTGTGTGACAAATTTTTATTATAAAGTCTATTACTAACAGTGGTTAAGATAAAGTAATGATGCAGCATTTTCAATTCCTTAAAATCATACTGAACAGTTTATTCCCGTCTGGGAACGTCGGTACAATTTACCGGTGTACCAGCCTTAAGAAATGCACTGTTCAGGGCTTTCAAAATAAGGAGTCGACTGCTGTGGATTCACTGGGTATTTTGATCTTTAATGCCGATTACTGTACACTTTCCATCAGTTAATAACCAATCCATGTAGAATTTTACTAAACATAAACTGCTTTTATTCGTATTTTAAATCGTTATTATTTTTTGGATCAAATAAAAGTTCTTAAAGTTCTGCTTTGATTCTTTTTCCTAAAACTGGAAAAAGCAAAACAACATTTGCTTAGTTCAGAGCTTGATTTCTTAATTTATCTACTTGTTTTCTTATCACTATCTTAAAAAAAATGCAGTCTTAGTCTGACAGCAGTTTAAAGCAATAGAAAAGGAGACTACCAACAGGATAACAACCCCCCCCCCCTTCCCCTCTTTCCCCCGTTCCCTCTCCTAGAATACAGTAAAAACCCGCAACTAAGAACCTACATCTTTGAGCAGTAGCCCAAACATGGTAGTTAACACAATTTTAGGCTATTTAGGTTCTTAAAATAGGTACTTAATTCTACAGAAAAGCAAATAAAACTCGGCTGCAAAACAAGATGGTTATTTGATGGTTGTTTGATGCCTATTGTCAATTTTATAACAGGTTCTTAATTTTCAGGTTCTTAGTTGCAGGTTTTTACTGTACTGAAGATTCTAGATAGGCGTCTACTGTTTTTGGGGCAGCCACCTACTTTAAAACATTTTGAAAGCCCTGCACTAAAGTCCTATTCATTGATAAAAAAATTTGTTCAGGGGAATTATGTTTAATAGCTACCTTGTAGTGTCATTGATTTGTAGTGTTAGATATGTTCACAACTAATATTGGCAACTGTTTTAAAAATTTAAGTATTTGCAAAATAAGAAGGCTGTAAAAAGTTCCGACTTTAAGAGTACATATGAACTTGTGATTCTGTGATCATAGCAGTTCAGCACTCTCACCAATTTAGAAATGAAGCCATAGCTTTTGGAAACAAGTAAATATTAGACTAGTGGTTCAATTATTGAAACTTTAAGGTTGTAAATGACTGATTTATGTTAAAGGAGCAATCTCTGTTGTTATGTAAAATATACAAATTGAGTAATTTTGATAAAGAAGCTTAAAAAAAATCAGCTCTGCAAATGGCTTCACAGCTGAATTGGTTAGAGCACTAAACATTTCCCGATATTGCAGAGGCTTCAAGTTTAAATCTGCTGAAACCTTTTTTTATTTTATTTTTGTATCATTTTTGTTCTATTTAATTTGAATACATAACTGGAAAGATCATTTCATATTATCAGAGCTAATAACTATATTAGACAGAATGAACAAAATCAGCTTATTTCACTTCAGTTCAACATATGCTAGTAAGATACAAAAAACAAATCAGGTACCTCTAATTATTACCTCACATGTACCTCTTATTCACAAATTGGATCACTGAACTAGAATTTGACATGTTATTAAAGAGTCTTTTTCAATTCAATTATTGTTGTAATTATCTCTTGAACTATGGCTTTTGAATAAATCTTAATTGTCTTAAAGAGAAGGTAAAAATCTTGTGTGCTAAACACTGTATCTGACAGAGCAAATCCCAAAGTGGAAGGGATAAACCCTCGGCCATATTCCACCATCCAGGTTCCAGCAGTCCAATGTACTGCAGTTACTTCTCCCCAGTTATGATAAATTACATCACCTGGTCCATATTTATTTGCATGAAGTTCACCTTCTTTCCACTGGGTGAATGATCCAACTAGCATGGTGTCTGAGATATTGGCCCAGTAACGACCTTAAACAGAGAAATGAACTAGATAAAAGTTAAACAATAAATCCTGTTAGGTGATCATTTCAGTTTGAGAATCATTTTTCCATATAATTTATATTACATTATTATGGCTGTAATCTTTTAAATTTGAGTTAATTTTTGTGTTTTTAAACGAGAAAATAGTTAATTAGTAATGCTTTTAACCATTAATATTATGGTTAGTTATTCAAATTATAACTTAACATGCAGCCAGCATCATTTCTTTCCTTTGTCAGTATTTGTAATGTGCTGATTACACGACTTGTATGTTTGAGAGGCTTTTTGTCTCAGGACATAGTTCCTGATTAGACCATTGTGTAATTATTGCCGTAAGTGGAGTAGGAAGCTGATGATGATCAAGTCATCTTTTCGCTTCTTGCTGCGCACTTCTAAAATCACAACACAAATTACATCACACAGTACCTGAATGGCCACTTGTTTCCACTGCAGTACCAAAAATGATTACATATTCAGTTAATGAAGCATGAAGCAAGTAGAATGATCCCATCCATCCTCCAGCATTGATAAATAACCATTCACGATCTTTCTTTGGGAGAATATGACCTGGGTAGCGCTTTTCAAATTCTCTTGCTATTTTAGCAAAAGTGAGTTCAGTATTCTGTTCTGCAAGTTAATAACACAAAGCTTTGAATCTGAGCATAATTTTTAGCAAACATTAAAGTTTTATTCGTTTGGGAATTAAGAAGGAGGGAAGGAAATTGCCTTTATTTAGTCAATTTTCTTTTAAGAAAAACCTTGCATGTTCTTCACAGCATGACATACATGTCACGGCGTCCTGTCGCCGTCGTTTTGTGACTGTATAATCATACGAAAGCACATTGAGGTAGAGATAATCAAATATTTCTAAAATAAACTCTAAACGTGTTTTCAAATAACCAGAAGTTAATTTATTGTGTCAAGAATTTGATTCAAAGGCCAAAAATCGAATCAGCAGGGAGTATAAACACGAACACACAGCCGGCCTCGAGATACTTTCTGTATTCTTTAATTTGAGGTTCTTGTCAAAGAACTACATTCCAGTTCTCCTAACCTCTTAGTAATAAAAACAAACAGAAACACAGAGTCTTTCTTGAATTGATGGAAAATTATTGATAGTTTTTCCAGGGATATGAATAACATTTGAGTAATTATTATCAATGCATGTCAAAGATTACAAAATCATGTATTTTGTGTACGAAAAGAGGAAAATGTAATACGGAGCAAAAAATCTGAAAGCATCGATCATTTAACACTCCAATTCGTTCTACTTTTAAACAATCGCATATTATTACAACAGGCAAGGTTCTAACAAAGTAATGTTGGTTTGCGAACTCAGAGTTATGTTGCACGGACAGTAAGTTATGTATATATTACCATTTATTCGGCCAGAGTACTTCTTCGCTATGCTTGAAACCTCCTCTGCATCAAATAAATAGCTCTTGTTTGCAATCCAGTGCTGGATGGAAAATATTGCGACCCCCAAAATAACAAAAAAAGACAATAATCCCATGTTGTAATCAGAACAAACTGACCCGTCTGACCCCTGTCGTTACGCGACGAGGTGTCAGACGGCTTTTGATCAGTCAGCAGTAAAAGCGTAGCGCATGCTCAATATGCAGGTAAACACACGTGCAGTAAGCACACGAAACGATGAATGTTACGATAGGTATGATTCTTCACTGATATTTTTTGTTTTCTTTTGTTTGTTAATTAATTACTATCATTAATAGTAGATAAGGGAATGCTATTGTTATTAAATCAGGTTTAGTATAGTTTTAAAAGTTGCTTTCTCCAACTGACAAGTCTATTTCTGTCTGCGTTTAAATCTGTGACTGTATTAAGTGTTCCTGAAAATCTGTCTGTCTGTTTTCCTTTCGTTCAGACCAGTCTTTCTGCGTGTATTGTCTTTTCTGCCAGGCTCTTTCTGTATTGATATGTCTGTTTCTATTTGTCCGTCTTGATCGGTATATTTCTGTTTGTCCGTCTTGATTACTGTATTTATTTTATGGTCAAGATCTGCGTGATTCTGCCTTGTCTTTCTGTCTACCTGGCTGTCTATCTTGATGTAAGACTGTATATTTTTTGTCTGTTTGTCAATAACTGTCTATCTGCCTAATAAAATAAAAGTATAAAAGTGTGGAATGTGGTTTGGAAAAAGTTTAACAATTCGTTTTTAGTAGAAATCTAGTAACTATCTTTTGCAAATAATGTAATCTGATTAGCTACCAAACTCTCTACCTATCTGGTGATGGCTAGTGTCCATCCAAACACATGGCATCTACTTTCTGGTTTTTGAACATGATTATGAAGGCAATTTGTGATTGACAAGCAAAATCAAGATAACACAAAATCATCATTATAAAAATATGATATAATAGTTTTCAAAGATAAGAAAAAAAAAGAAATTAATTTAAAGGATCAATTTCTTGAGTTCAACTAAATAGACAGTTGACCAGGTGAAAACTTATTTTCAGCATTCATTGTTTGACTTTGAATAAATAAAAACATTATCAAAAAAGTATTCTTGTTATTACTTTTGTTTCTTCTCTAGAGATTTCTAATTGTGAACAGTTAGTCTACTGTCTCAGTCTTACTATGTATCTCTATGACTACACTGTCTTAATTTATTATATTGACTTGAACTCCTAATCTAATTGTTAAATATGGCATTATCAAAAATACTAATTAATTTATCAAAGTTGTATAAACAATGTTGTATTATTATATTACTGAAGGAATATACAAGAAGTTAAACAATCATAAAGTTTCATGGTCTGAAAAATTACAATTGGCACATGATGTGTGGCACTTAGAAGAGTTATGGTTACCCAATAAACATCAGGTTTTATTGGACTGGTTATGCCAGATCTTAATCAGTACAAACAAAACAAAGAGGTGAGAATGAAATCATTTCTTATCCTATTCAACATTTTTCATTTAGTAATATCAAGTTTTGTTAAATGCTACAAAATATTGTTTTCTAGGGATGTAAAGCGAGCTTTTCTTTTAGCAAAGCATAGTTTTAATGAAATAGCTTGTAATGATTACTGGTTCTACTGTTACCAGTATAATTTATAAAAAGATAAGTTGGTGCAGCTTTAGGATGACTGTGTAACAATCTATGAAGGACTTAGTTTTTTCTGAAATCTTGTTGGTGTTCCTATCCCAGCTTTTTAAGTATTTAATTTACAACTGATTAGTAAAACCGTTAAAAAAGAAAACTGTTTTTGGTGTTTTTAGTAGAGCACAAAAATTTTAAAGATTTGGCTTACAGGTCTACACATGCTGGCAAAATCGTAAAACATACCACTTACCGTACTGTACCTAAGCCAGTTTTCACATAATTTCCTGGTTATCTCAAACTATAAACCAGTTACATCAGTTCTGTTCAGCATGTTGATAAAATGCAAAATCTTATCAGCTTTAAGTTGGGTTGTTTGATTAATACCTTAGCTTTCTCTGACCCAAAAAAAATACCAAGCGTGTAAATTTTTAACTTTGAGTACCCCCCTGGGGACTTAGTGCTTTAGCTGTCAATTTCTTGGAGCTATAAAAAAACATTTCAATCTATAGTGTTGCATGGTTTCTGATTGTTGTCAATTAAGTTGTTTTCATTCAACTCTACTATGTAGATCATTCTTATCAGAGAAGGAGGTGAATAAAACCTGGTCATGCCTACTTGACTTTCTGCAGAGTGCAGAAAATAGTGAATCAGTTGGAATTTTAAATTTGAAGCCACAAATGATACAGGTAAAGTTATTTGGATTACCATGTTGGAGAAATGGAAGTGTCATGAACTCACATGAGACCCTCAGCATTGAACATTGTTGAACATTCAATTCATTCATTGTAAAAAGTAGTGAGCGGTATACGTGTCACACTTTCAGTTTTTGAGTTCTTGTTTTATTGGAGTTTGGAATCTAGAAACCTTAAGAAGGAATACTCATTTCAAACAATCAATCCAATTTTGATCTGGGTTTATCCCCGTAAACCGGGGGTGGCCAGATTTACCCCACTTTGGCAGCAATCTCTCCAACTCCCACTCTCCATCTTGCTCGACTCATGGCATCCTTTTTCTCCAAACCAACACTCTTGCTCTCCTTCTCCACTTGCGTCTTCTTCATTTAATCTGGAAATTATATATTTTTATTAAAAATAAACTGCCGCCTTGTTACCCTAGTTGGTAAGGTGCCAGTCTATCGAGCAGAAGGCTCGGTGCGATTCCCGGCCGGACCAACACTTAGGGTCTTAAAATAATTAAGGAGAAGGTGCTGTCTTTGTTCTAACATCTGAAAATGGTTAGACCTTCACCTCTTCTCGGATAAGGACATTAAACCGTAGGTTCTCGGAGACCTTCTTGCATGGGTCTTATTGCCCTTTCAAGGCTCGCCATCCACCTAAGAGTGGTAAATGTGACTAAATAAAAAAAAAGAAATAAAAAATCTGAAGAAATTGTTGTAATACTAAAAAAAGAATGATGTTGGACCAAACAAGTTCTTTGTCAGTGGTGTTAAGTTTGTTTGGAGCGAAATCATCACCAGAGAAAAAGTCTTCCTGTAAAAAAGATTTTAACCATTATGCTGAAGTGAGGATAAAGCTACAAGTCCATGATGACGGAAAAAAGAAAACACTTAGAAGACAGAAAATTCATTTTTAATTATTAAGTACTACTGTAAGCAATAATTATGATTACAATTAATTATACTTTTTTTAACATAATTTTGAAAAAAAATGTACTTAATGACTGTTACTTGAACATTACTAACTTCACTTGTCATTTGATAAACAGGTTTTTACCGAGTTGTTATCACCCCAAGTGTGTCAAAAAATTGATTGCTATGAAACACTACTTTCTACTGTGATCAAGTGTTCCTTGTTAATATTTTCCAACAAAAACCTGAGCAGCTCTTTGGTTGCCAAATTTGAAGTTTATGTAAGTTAAGTTTTTATTTATTATCTCACAATTTCTTAAAAAGTAGACTTCACTGTTGGTTAACCATACCAGGGTTGTCCACAGGTTTTGAAGTAGCTGGAAATAATTTGAAAGTAGCCGGAGAGTGACTATGGAGCGACAAATAATTTGTCTTAAAAAAAACACAAAAGACTAAAAAGTAGCCGGCAGAAACGACCCAAGTAGCCGGTTTATTTTGCCGGCTGCCGGCTGTTAGGGACAACAGTGCCATACTACCTTATAAGAAAGACTTTGAAAAACTTTCACTAAGTGATCTTCAGAGTGGCTTTAATGCCTCTGAAGTTTCTGTATTCCAGAGCATCACTCATAGATAAAACAAGCTAATATAAGAACCAAATTCAGTCATTCAACTAATGTTAGTTGGTCTTTCAATTTTGTGAAGGGTATATAGTTCCAGACTTTTGATGATGGTTGTTCTCTGAGTGTGTGTTTAAATATTTAAATTTCGATATAAATATACTTCTTGTAATATCTAGAATCAATAACAAAATGACAACTGCAGAACTGATGCACAATACTGAATAGTTTTTAAAAGAAATATTGAAATGTATTTGGTTTCTTGCAATTTATTATGCTGAAGCCCGGAAAGCTTTACTTAAATTTATCTAGATCATTCAGTGTTGCCCAGCGACTCAATATTCAGCTTTCAACACATTATATCTAATAATTGTGGCTTAAACAAAAACTGGTTTTGTCTTATATGGACCTTGTCATTTATTATTGGATCTGACTATGTACTTCGTACAGTATAATTATTATAGAAGGAATAAAGTGTAAACAATTGTAAACAGCTACAGAAATGGGTGGGTGGTCTCACTGTCTAATGCTTGTGATTACAGCTTGGGGTATACTGATGTAGTTCCACTCACTTTTCGTGTTGAGCTAAGTTCATCAGAGGTTATTCTGTTTGTTCTTTTGACTTTTGGTGTTCTGTCCCCCAGGAATACACACTTCTTGATGATTCACCAACATACCTGCATTTGCATTCTTTGCACGCTACAGTACATGACACCACTTGCCACACAGTCTCCCTTTCCCTTGCTTTTGCACACCATGCAATCTGTTTTCTGACATCTCTTATCCTTGAAAGGATCTGATCTCTGCAGCTTGTGCTTGAGGGTTGTACCTGCCTGTTCAACAAATTTATCTTGTATCTGGCCATCTGAACCTTGACTTCATACCGACGCTTGAGATCTGATTTGGGTGTGTCAGGCATTCTTGTTGTTTCTCTTTCCTTCATTGGATACCTCACCAACCTCTGCCTTTACATGGGTGTCTCACCTCTTGCATCTTGTTCCCAGATGTTCTCATGTGCTGTCAAGGCCAATTTCACCAGTTTGGTTCTGAACTGCTGGTCATACCCTGGGTACTGCATGCGGAGCATCATTTTGTTTACATAGCATGTCACCACTTCCCACGGCAGTCTTTTGCTGCAGTTTAGGAGGATTCATAGTTCTTCTTGCATCAGGATCATCTTCTTGCTTCTCCATGGGAGGGCTGATCTTGTGTTGATCACTGACTTGGATGATACTTCCTTGGAGTAGAACTCGTGTATTACGATGTGTTTACGTCGTTGGTAGTTGTCATTCTCTTCTTTTTCCACCCACATCTTTAGATTCAGCACAGGTAGCTTGTGGTCTACATGTTGTGACAGGCAGTCAATTTTTAGTTGGATGGATGGGTGTATGCTGTTTCCCGCAGACTGGAACAAGAGCATTGCCCTTTCATCCGGTGCCACCTCCACATCTGTGTGCACAACTGTCTCATCTTCAACAAGGTCTTAACAATCATATCTCAAACCTGGTCTTGGGATGTTCATAACTGTATTGATGTCATCTACATATCTCTTATATAAGTGTAATGCCATTCCAATCTTCTCCATCTTTTTCAAGAGCTGTCTGTCCCACCAGACCATGAATATTTGTGTTAAAATGCCGGTCAGCTGTAAGGCGCTAATGGGACCCATTCGAGACTGAAGCTTTGTTTCATTGTTAAAGGTGTATACATGATTCTCCATGATGAAAGTAAGCACCACTCTAGGAGCATCAGTAAACATCTTGCATATTTCTACCTTGTTCGGTGTTTTGGTGGGCGGTATCCATGGCTCAAACCTCTACTCTTTGCTCCTACTCTGGTGCTCTGCCTCTCTTCTTCTCGTATGTTGGACAAAGGAGAGTAAGCCAAGTTGTTCTAGTTCATGGCAAATCCTACTCAGGGCCAGGTTTGAAATGTATTTGCGAATAGGTAAAACACATAGGTTTAAATCATTGTTAAATCTTTGCTGCAAGTTAGTGCAGTAGGAAAATATTATTTCAAGAGTAACCCTTTTGTCAGAGCAACTACTGTTGTTTTTGCTGTGATGAAGGGCCACAGGAATTGTCAGGTTTCTAATCTACACTATACTCATGGCTATTAATTAACATTAAAACAATCTAGATATGACTAAATCATGTGACTTAGTAGACACACTACTCTGCCATGTTTAAAGTTGCCACAGACTCTAGGTTTTTGGCTGCCTGAGCTGGACTTTGCTGTAATATAATTCAGAAAGTTCTCCTGTGAGGTACAATTTAGTTTCCTGCAGTAATGTAGAGTAAGTAAATTGCAACGC
Source organism: Isaurus tuberculatus (assembly GCA_025447995.2). NCBI lineage: Eukaryota > Metazoa > Cnidaria > Anthozoa > Zoantharia > Zoanthidae > Isaurus > Isaurus tuberculatus. The sequence continues at coordinate 7,047 of JAOEHV020220480.1, read as the reverse complement.
AATGTATACGTTGTTGATTTGCTTGGTTGTAATTTGCAGGTTAACTTCCTTGCTTCACTTCTGTCTCTGTATACGGCAGACAAGTTTCAATGTGTGACTAAGACGAAGGAAGTTTTACAGTTATTGAAAAAATTGCTCCAAGTTTTTTTACTTTTGCAAAGAAAACAGGCCAATCAAAAAAAGGTAAACATGCATGCAGAAATTAAAAAGTGCATACTAACCTAAAAGTTAAAGTAAAGCTAAATTTATGGCATTCTTATTTTTAATTAGGTAATATAATTCAATGAAATTCATGAGACTTGTACAATGTGAGACTTGAGAGCCTTAATATTTACCCAGCAGTGGAAACAAAAATTAGAACATTACACAACATTACCCCCGTGTGTGTGAGCTTGGCTTAGTTAGTAAGATTTCTGACTGCAAAGCAGGAGGCTCAGGGTTCAATCTTCGGCCTCCACTGAGGGTTAAACATTTATGCAGCCCTTTTTTTTGCTGCACCATCCACTGATGATCGTTAAGCTGTTGGTTTAGTCTCTTAATCTCACATGTTCTTTTTGGGGACTTAAAAGAACCTAGTTGTCATACTTGTCGATAAGACTAGGGTTACAACCTGGTGAGCTACCCTAGGTCGCAGGGGGCATTAACTTCAAAATAAATGTTGTAAACTGTGTTGCTGCACCCCCCCCCTGTAAAATGCAGTGCTGTCCTCAAGTCCCCCAAAAATATTGTACCAGCAATTTAACCCAACAATTCAGCCTCTAGCTGTGATTTGGATTAAATTTAAGGTGACCAACGATCATATATCATATCATATCATATCGTCGCTATCATCATTGGTCATTTTCTTGTCCACATTTACTTACTAGTTACTTGTTTAACTGGGCCGTGCATATTGATGTTTTTCTGATATAATGACATTGATGTTTTTTCCAAGATAAAATGGTGTTATGTGTATTATTGGTGGTCTAACTAATGATACCGTGCATCAAGGAAAACTTAATCCTTACAGGAAAAAGAGCTAAACATTCAAGTACATTATTTGTAGATTTTAATGGCACTTTTTTAAAATGTTATTGTTTGGTACATACTATCAAAAATACTCAGTTATTAGTTTATAAACTGCGTCTTTGAATGAAAAGCATAGCCAAACCAGTTTTGTTTTCAATGTTTTTTTTTACTTATGAAGTACTTCCTGTTAGGTTTTCCTGATCACCTGTGAACATTTAGTCAAGTTGCTGCTTGAATGCCGGTATGATCTCAAGGTGAAAGAAAGAGATTTCTCTTTTGTTGAGGATATTGAGAAAAAAAACATTACCAACCTTTGGAAACTGATAGAAACTGTGATGGCTGCAGTGCTTTTCCACAGGTATAAATTATCAAATTATTGTAAAACTCAAATGACGATAAGAAACTTATTGAGTGGTATTGAAAATATTATAAAATTCACTTTTAAGCAACTTTTAAGTTTTTAAAAAAGTGTAAATTGTCTACGTTAGAGTTACTGTTAGTGGGTGCTAATTTTAGTGGTTTTAGCTAGTTGGTAAGTATTTGATTAATATTTTAAACTCTCAATTAGTTACCACTAAACTTAATTAGAGGTAAAATATAGTATATATGGTATGTAAATATTTTTTGACATTTTTTGAATACTTTTTTAACTTTGCAAGAACTTTGGAATGATGTTTGATTTAAACTGACATTGTTTGTCTGAAAAGCTGCTGACAATTGTAGTTACTATTTCTTCCTCAGACAAATTCCCTTATTTTGTTAACCACTAAAAACAGTAGCCTTATAAGGTAAAGCCCACATACGATACACTTGGAACAGTTTCAGAAACAAGTTTTCAAAAATAAAGTTTTTAAAACTTCACTTGACACACTAACATTTCTTTTTTTGTGAAAATAGGTAATAAAATTATGTTAAAATGGCACCATGTTGCTTGGAAGCCGTTGTGTGGCAGTTTTAAATAATTGGCTAATGACCATTTTGTTTTGGAAACTTTTTAAGTAGGTAGAACATTCTCTTTCACCAATTATATTTTGGAAACAAAGTTTCGGGGCCATTTCATGACACACATTCGCATAAATATTTTGAAACCTTGTTTTGCAAACAAAATTATAGTGAGCTTAATTTCTACATAAGAATAATATTTTTGCTATTCCAGGGACCACATGGGTGAGTACCAGTTAGGGCTGATAGTGTTCAGAGATGAACTAAAAGTGACTGACACAACTGAACCAGCCAGTAAAAAACCAAGAATTGCCAACTATGTGAAACAGTTTTTCGAAACAATTCTACCCAAAGCAGAATATAAGGGGGATAAGGTTAGTAGCCAACACCTTTGAGTTTTGCATCTATTTGTCCTTGCTATGAATTTTGCTTTCCTAACTGTTCATGTGTTCCTTTTCTTAAAAAAATTACTGCCTTTACAGTCTCATCAGATGACAACATTGTGGCAAGGTATCCTCAGTGCAATCCCATTTCTGTACCAAGAGTTCCTTCGTTCTAGTAGGTAAGCTAAAGCTAAGCTAAAGCTAAATCCTTTACGAGCCTAGTGGTCCATGGAGCTGGCGCTTATCTCTGGTTTCTTTAGTGTTAAGCCGATGAGAGTCATAGACTCCCCCTGGACGGGACACTAATCCATCGCAGGTTAGCTCCCAGCAAATGCCGGTACTCATTTACCTACCCCGGAAGGATGGAAAGCTGAGTTGGCTTAGGCGGAAAAGAAGGTCACACAAATATTTGAAAATCTCGGCAAACTGCTGGGATCGAACTGGGGACCTTGTAGTTGGAAAGCAGAGATCTTACCAACTGCGCAAACCACGTCCGCCCAAACAACCATGATATCAATACAACTAGCTCGCTCAAACTGTTAGGTGTCATAATAGATTCTAACCTGAATTTTCCAGAGCACATTAACACGATTTGTAAAAAAGCAAGTCAGAAATTCTGTGTCCTTATGACGCTTAGAAATTTGATTCCAGAAAATGCTAAACTTGTGCTTTTTAAAACAGCAATATTGCCATACCTCACATATTTCTATTTAGTGTGGCACAGTGATTCCCGTAAAATTGAGCGGCTGCAAGAAAGGGGCCTGCGTGCTGTTTTTAGGAATAATACTAGCTACCCCGAGCTTCTAAAAAGAGCAGAATTGCCTAGTTTGTGTCTTGATGTACAAAGTCAAGTATAATATATTTTCCCCTATGTTAATGACATTTTTATTAATCATAGATCTAAATATAATTTAAGGCAGACTGATTTCTCTACCGCCAGGCACATTACGACTACTTATGGCAAGCACTCCCTCCGCCACTTTGGGGCCAAGCTCTGGGGAAAATTACCCTCAGACTTGAGGGAAGTTAACACTTTAAAATGTTTCAAAAACAAAATACGTTCTCTAGACATAACAACGCTAATAGATAATGGCTGCAAAAAATGACATGTTTGCAATTCATAGATATTTACTTTTAAATTTGTAAATATTAAAAATATTGTAAATATCATTAATGTTATTTTTAATTATCTTATGTATTTATTCTTATATCTAAATATTTTTAAATATTTTAATTTAATTTTATTAATTTATTTTGTGTCCCCTAATTAGCATAGGTTTTTAACCTAAGCTAAAAAGTCTTGTCACCTTAATAAAGTTTTTATAAAGATTTGACGAGTGAAAAAATGGAAAAGAAACCTCCAGATTGGATTATGTTAATGAATAATAAATTTAACTCGCAATATATCAGAGTCTAACAGAATACTTTTTTTTAATCAGAGTGGTAGCGGGCGGATATAGCCAGGGGGCTGCAGTTGGTGCACGTGCACTTCCCACCTTACTAAAACGCTCCGTTAAAAATCTATAATATAAAAATAGAAAACGAGCCCGCGCGCTATGTTGAGTTATAGAAGCACGCGGGAATTTGCAAGTACACGAAAGAAGTGCTTAGAGGAACACGAGCCGTAGGCGAGTGTTTCTTGCACTTCTTGAGTGTACTTACAAATTCCCAAGTGCTTCTATAACTCAACATAACAAGCTGGGCGAGTTTTCTATTTCTTTTATAAAATAAGCATCAAAGAACGAGAGAAAAGTGCGAAAAAAAAGTCAATATAGATGGTTGTGTGACGTAGCTTTAAGATCTATATGGAGAAATAGAAACGTCACCCCAGCCAATGAGAGCGCGCGTTATATCTGCTTTATTTTATAACGGCAAATAGAAAAAAAGGAAAAGGTGAAGTAATAACAAGAAAGGAAAAAATAGTGTATCAGAACTAGCAGTTTTAAATCGTGCCAAAATTGTATATTTGTTCATAGTTAATTGTTAATGTCGTTTTATAAATAAATTATATTTATAACCATTTGTTTATTTTCACTAGAAGAGTGTACACCAAATGTATATAAAGAACTGTTGACACAACGTCCGTACAAATTTAAAGTGCACATCCCACAAAAAATGCTGGCCACGCACCTGGGTAGAAGCGTTATTCTCAAGCGCCACCTCAAGCGTAACTGAACCGAGACGAGCGATTTTCAGCTTGCCTGGTGTTTTTTTTCAGGGAATCGCTTATCAGGCGATCTTCCCGCTTACACCAGATTTTGAAACAAAAAAAAAATTAAAACATTAAAATTTTGAGAACATAAAAAGGGCTAAAAAGAACCGAAAATTCCAGGCGTGACCATGGCATTCTTTCTTTCTGCATTTAGACGCGAAATTTACATAACTGAAAAGTCTCGGGTCAATTAGTGGTAAGTCAAGGCTAAAAACAATAAAACTTTATTTATTTCCAGTAAAACTCTTAATTTAAATATCTCAAGAACGAAATTAGCGTAACCTTAATAAAGTTAAAAGTGCTTATTGCCTTATATAAAAAAATGAATTCAGGGGGTGGGGGAAGGGGGGTTAAGCTAAGAGTGGGCGACTATAATGATCATTTGGTCAATGTCAAAACATGAAATACAAAACTGGTAAAACGGACATGACACATTTGGACTCTTGACCCTTGGTAGCACGAAGAAGTGATTTTAAGTCTATATAGTGTGTGAGTTAGGATTAAGTTACAGTTTTTGAGCGTCAATAATATTATTAGTACCGGAGATTTTATTCTCTGCTACACCGTACTTACGAGTCCCAAATAGAACAAAACAGCTGTCTACCGTTTCAAATTCTGCCACCATCACCTTTAGAATACATATATGAAATACAGCCAGAGGGAAAATGCCGTGGTATGTGAAATGGGTCGTTATTTATGATTGCGAACGACCTTCGATAACACAAACATCATTTAAACTTCTCCCAACTTTTAGGTTACACAACTGGGACAGGAACAAGCTATTAAAACTGATAGACTTGTGGCGCAGATACACTTTCAAGAAATAAACGCTTGTCTCGGTTGACCAAGCAGAGGAACCTGGAAATATTTAATTCCCACAGAAGTGGAGCAAAACTTGCCTGAAAAATATACGCCGGGATATAAACGAGATATTTCCCACAGTCGTACTAAAAACCTTGATTAAACTACTGAACTACTTTACTGTGTGTGCACTAAAAGGACGTTAAAACTCATTTTGTAACATCTGGTATTTTCAGTAATTTCAATTTTCGCATAAATTATCAAAACCGAACGAACCCTACATTTTTTGACTCTTGACTCTTGTTCATTCAAATCATCAAGTCGTACGAAAAATTGCTGATTCCCACAAGTTTTCTGGCAAAAGCAGCAGATAGTTTAAGAACTTTGCAACATTAACATTAGTACATATTACCAACAACAGAGCCACTCTCTGGAATGAAAACTTACCTTCGGCATTTTGCGGGACTCTTAGTCTCACTTCGTAATGATGATCCTTTTTCAACTGACGCGACCAGGTACCGGCTCTATGGAAAATGAGGATTCCATTTTCATCTTTAAGAACTTTTGGAGGTGACTCTAAATTAAACGCAAGATTAAGATTGCAAGGTGATGCATCTTCTATTGTGATCTGATGACGTTGTTCTTGATTTTCAAGTGAAAAGAAACACGACGGTTCTTCATCTGGAACTTCTGTTCTGCTTTTGCTTTCTTTATTTCCCATCAGCAAACAATATGAAAATGTCCTCTTTCAAAATTTAAACAAAACCAAACAGTGTCAAAATTAAAGCAACCCAAGTCAGCAAAAAAACCCAACTAAAGAGAAAACTCCGATTAGATTCTTGGAACTCACATTTCCTGGTAAGCCTGTTTCTCATATACTATAGTGGTCGTCCCAGTCTTCTCAATTGTCCCGGTCATTTCAAAAACTCTTCTCTCCAGACGATTGTAAACCTTGACCTTTTTAAAACAATTATCTGAGAACCACTCAGGCGATTGGGACGGTTGAAACGAAATAATTTCCAAGTTACTTATGTCTTAAGTCTTTACGAAAACGAAAAGTTTTGATTCAAGGTAAAATATATAATATAATTGTCAATAAATAACTGAAGGAAGCAAAAAATATAACACACAGTGACAAGTGTTGCTTTAGTGAGCAGGATTTGAGTTCAACGAGGTTACCTATTTACCGAGTTAGGATTTCGAGTTGGATTTTCGAGTTAGGATTTTTTTGGCGGGATTACAGTGGTTTTACGCGTACACAAAATATACTTTGTTAGCGGTATTGCACATCGTCTTGAGGTCTTTTCAATATGGAGGAAGAGGATGGCCGATCGGTAAGTGCAATCTTGTTTAATCTATGCTATTATTGCATTCGTACAAGCATGCAATAATTGATAGCCAGGGACAAGAAGAAAGTTCGTAGGTTGTGGAAAATATATTTCTATGAATGCTTTGCTGTGGAACAGACGTGGTTTGAACATGTGCTTTCCGTGGGCGGTATGATATCCAACCTCTTTAAAATGCTGAAAACAGAACAGTTATGGAGGAGAAAACTAATAAAGCACTGTAAGGCAGCACTGGAGCCATTTGTTGGTCTTCAGAATATGGTGGAATTATTGGATTTAATATATCTGACCCGTTAACAGGAAAGCGGCCTAGCTACAAGCGTCCTCTGACATACCGAAAATGACCTATTTTTTG